>JASANE010011315.1:0-42925 GCA_030248225.1 Trileptium ribeirensis
TATATATGTCGTGCGGCGTAGTAGTCATCGACATACGTCACTCAGTCATGGGGTCGCGTGTTCGATCCTTCTGTGCGGGATACTATTAGGCACGAGGCTAAGGCAACGTTGTTCCAAGAGAAGAATCTGTGAAATGGGTACGGGGTTGTATGTAACCTAAACACAAGCTTCCGTGTTGGAGTTGCTGTCCCTTCACGCCTTGTGCTTCGACAACTATGGCCTGCTAATGTCACGAAAAGGAACCCACCAAAGTTTTGGTGGGCGAATTTTTCTGAAGTTGATCATCGGTTTGTCATCCTGAAGGTGTTACTTTAAGTTTTGAGTTGAATAAATTTTTCAAAGCAATCGATAAATTGACAATCGTATTTCTCGCGCACCAGCACCGGAAATTCATGTACCGACAAATTTTTGTCAGTGAATACGTGTATAGCCGATGTACTAAATATGAAACAATACATTGGTCAGCTAACTAGTCACGAATTATAGACACAACCGGAGAATCTTAGCTATGTCGACGTCGGCACCTATCGTGTCGTGGGAATAAGTATACTATGAAATAATAATAAGTTGTATTCACGTTGGTATTGCTACGCATAGCTGTTCTCACTGCTACTCGAAAAATGTGAAAATATACATTTAATGACCTTCGTGGTTCGCTTGCAGAATTGCATAATTGTTGCTATTTTGTTGTCAAACGAAAGGAGTGTTTTTTGAAAATTCGCAATGGTTGTATGAAGTGTGATAGGATGGGCTGTTGAGTTTGAAATGTTTCGCAAGGACCAACTCCTTTGAAAATTCGCACCGGTTGTATGAAGTGTGATGGGATGGGCTGTTGAGTTCTAAATGTTTCGCAAGGACCAACTCCTTTGAAAATTCGCAACGGTTGTATGAAGTGTGATAGGATGGGCTGTTGAGTTCTAAATGTTTCGCAAGGACCAACTCCTTTGAAAATTCGCAACGGTTGTATGAAGTGTGATATGATGGGCTGTTGAGTTCTAAAAAGTTTGTTGCAGATCTGTTCACAGATAACAATAATTTTGTTTGGTGTTTGTTCTTTCGAAACTCGACTGTCATTTGTAGCGATGTATGTAGATAAGTTTTCGTGTTCGCTTTGCTTGGAATTTTGGTCATACTGATACATCATTTATTATATTTTTGATTATTGACAAAGTTTTGTAGAGCTTACCGTCTGTCCGCATTATGTGTGTCAGTCATCTTGTAACTAAATGTCTGTGAGACAGATAAGAAAACTTACAAACTGCACATTGCATTATATTGACGTTGCCGCTGTGTAATTGCGCGTTACTCGATAATAGCAACGCTTTTTTTATGTTCTATTCAGGGTGACATGGCCAAATGAAATGCCCAACGAGCTTTTTGTAACGTAACAATGGTGCTGTCTACTGTTAGTGTTTCAGGAATGCGGTCCGATCGACGCGAAAGCAGTCGTTTTAGGCATATTGGACTATTCAATGGATGTTTTGTTTTCGGATTACGGACTCGTTCGGCGTGTTTATGTTAACGTGAGTTTTCGATTTTATGTTCAGCTTTTTAAATTATATTGATTTATATGTCGCAGCGATACTAACATTTTAGCACTAACATTTTAGCTGTAGTTCGGCTCTCCTAAGGCATTGCGAACGCCTAAACGACAACTACTGGTTACGGGATTAATCGATGGCAGCGCCTGTTTAATTTAGACCTATTAATGTATTATATATGCGAAAGCACGTGAAGCTAAAGAGTACACGCCAGAAATTACTTTCACTTTTTGAGCTATCTGCAGTACAAAGTACTAGCCAAATATGACTATCGTTCGCTCGAAATAAATTTGTTTTGCTCGAAAATATAATTTTATTATTATTTTATTGATGGTTTCAACACCTGGAGCGAGTCATTCGCTCGCGCCTCGGTCGAAATGCCACAGTCATTTCTGAAGAGTACAACAATATGCGTTACGTAGCTATAGTATTCCAGTGCATCGGCGGATTTGTTCGAGTGAAGAGCTTTAGCTGTTGATTGCGCCCGGAAAGTGTTAGAACCAAAGTGTGTTCAAGAACTTGGTTTCGCTCGATAGTAACTGCGTCGCAGCAGTTTTATTTTTCGAAATCCGTTTACCGACAGAAAATGCATGGAAAACGGCAGCAGCCACAGATTTACTACTCGTATACTTAAATGATATTTCTGTCTATCTCGATTAAAACTTATTTCTCCTCCCGAACATGCATTATTATTGTTATAGAACGATCAACGAATTATATCGTTTGAACGTATGGAAGATGAACCTCCATGCATGTCGGTTGTATGGAAGAAGCCGGCAGAACGCAACGGTTCGCCAATGGCTGCAACTGTTTCCGATAACGGCGATATTCAACAACAGTCCCAGCAATTTCGGCCTGCTCAGACGGTTCACGTACGGCTGATCTCAATGAACCAACCCTTGAAGTTTAAGGTACATATGTTAGACTCGACATTTTCATAAAAGTTAGGTTCTCATAGCCGAAAATGGGGTTGACGACTTCATAACTTTATGGAATTCATTTTATTTTACTCCAATTTTTTTATTTCGCGTTGGAATAAATGGACGAATTGTATATTTTAACATGTGAATATTTTCGCAAGTGATTTACCTTTTCTGAATTAAATATAAACTAATCTGAGCAAATCAGTACTACTAGACCGGCTTGGTGTGATTTTTACAAGCTTATGTGCTAAAATATTGCATTAGCTGCAAATTGAAATAGTGTCGTAGTCTAACGCAGTGGAGATTGTGTGTTGCAGGGGTGAAAGCTTTTAAATTCCGTCTGTGCGTGCGTGGTCGGCCATAACTCGGCAAGGGCTTAACCGATTTTCATGATCTTAATCGATTTACTGTATGCATCCCCAACAGTTTTTCATTTGGGGTCTGGTTCCGGGATCAATGGTCAAAATGGAGGTTTTTACCTCATTTTAGTACCCTTCACTGAAGCAAGGTTATTTTTATCTTAACTTTTAATTTTGCCTCTGGTTGCTTTCTTTTCATAGTAAAATGATAAATGCCGATGCCTCTTTTTTATTTTTCGATTAATTCTTCGGTTCTAGAGTTATGAGGGTTGAGCTAGGGCACCCTTGTGGTTCATCGATCCAAAATTCGAAAATTTGCTGTCCTTGGCAGTTGAAAAGTTTGATTTGGGTGATTTCGGACATCGGAAACTCATTGTCGGTGGTTATTTTAGCTGTACGAGCCATGGTTCTATGGGTACGGGGTATGGTGCCACCAATGTTCGGGGTCAGAGGACAATATAAAGGATTTTACCTCATTTTAGTACCCTTAATGGAAGCAAGGTTATTTTTAACTTAACTTTCGATTTTTTCTCTGGTTGGTTTTATTGCATAGTAAAATCATAAATGCCGATGCCTCTTTTTTGTTTGCGATTAAGGCTCCGGTTCATGGGGTTTGAGGTATGGCACCCACATGGTTTCTCGACCCAAAATTCGAAAAATTGTTCTGACGTCCTTGGCGGCTGAAAAGTTTTACTTGGAGGTTTTCGAGCATGGGAAACTCATTCCTGTGTTGATTTTCCTCTGCCACCCATGGCTACGGGGGTATGGCGCCTCCATGGCTCATCGATTCAAAATTCCTAATTTTGATTGTGACGTCCTGGGAGGCTGATAGTTTGCACTTGAGGGGTTTTCAGGCATGGGAAACTTATTGCCTATGTTGGGTTTGTTCTAAATTGCGCGGTATTGTGTGATATCAACATATTAGCATATGGACGAATGCTATCGAGAGCTGATTGGTTGCGCACACAAAAGGCGTATGTGTAGCTATGCTTCACTGCTACCTGTAATCTCGATAGAGTTACTAGTCGAATACTTAATGCAAGCTTAAATATACCTCAAATATTGGTGATAAAGTATTTTGTCAAATTAAAAAAGCAATGTTTATTCATATCTCAAATCCTTGATACATCATATATAGAGCTGTAATTGCAAATGGCAAAGTCTAGTTAAAACGGTGTTTCCACTGAGTTTCGAGTTAAAACGGAAGCGAGCGAAGTTTCCACTGAGCACGTTAGGGGAAAATCATGAAAATTTCTTTTTTTTTTGTCCTTCGCTGTCAAATCATTTTCGGATGGACCAATTTCGACAACTTTTATTCTATATCAAAAGTGATTATCACGTGTCTTTTAGTTGATTGTCAACAGCCCCAGCCCCATCCTTGGGTTCAAAACGGTAAAAAACAGGTTTTTAAGGGTTATTTGTTAAATCTAGTCGTTTATGGGATTACTCCCCGTTCCCCTGTGGGCCCGAATAGGGCTCTTTGCCAAATCTGGTTATACGAGGACGAGTCTTTCACAGCCCATATCTCGCGACACAGGCTTCGCATCGAAAAATAGGTACTACTAGTCAGAATCTAATCATCGAGTTGTACAACTTTTTGTGGCACTACTGCCTAGGCCGCTGTGGGCATGTTTTCGAACATGGTTCCTCGACTTTGCCCGAAATCACGATTTTTCAAATTTCTCCGTGTCATTGCTTGTTTTTACTTTACAGTGAGTAGCTATTAGACTATCATGCACGCTGAATACGATCTTTTTGCTATCTATCGTCTAACTTGACTACATTATACCTTTTCATGAAGTTTTAGGGGTTTCACGTTGGACGAACCCCATTTCAGAAATGCACGTTTTAATTTGTCTCGTTATGTGTTGCATGCAGGGAGGGTGTCAAGAATCATCTCTATATAATATAGGTAATTTCTGAAGGCTGAATACAATGATTATTTGGTTATCTAAAGGCCAGCGTCCATATACATACCTTTTCATGGGTTTTCAATGGGTTTATGCCAATGAATCGTAATTAAAGAATATAGCGTCCATGCCTCATGAATAGTTTGGTACATGGCATCAAAAATAGTGTATATGCAAGTTTTTTCGGTATGCTTATTCCAATGGTTTGGTTATGTAGAGTGCAGAATGCATATTAAATTTCATGCCTTTTCAAGGGTGTTCACTTGCGTACACGTTTATCGCTAGAAAATTATCTATATAGACTTTCCGGTAGTCTAGATACGATGGTTTGGTTATCTAGAGATCAGCACAAATACTTGATGCGTTATCAGCTCTTTTCGACGTCGACGAACTTCTAGGGTAGTATATACGTACATCAAACACAGTTTGTTACAGGTTAAACAAAATGACAAGTTAGAAATAAAACCCCGCTCACTCCATTTCACTCTGTTGTACGAGATATAGTGTACAGTCTTTCAAGTATAAATAGAACGTTGAAATTTGAAGATACGGGTGCCCATATCTAGAGAATCCGGAGATCCGAAATATATCCCATAATTTTGCCCGCATATCCCGATATGGTGACCCATATCCTTGCCTATCGTATAGGGTAAACTTTGGATATGACCGAGTATCATAGTTTTCTGCAAAATTTGTATGTACATCAACTTTTGGTATTATATTTTTACACCAAAATGAATATCGATACACAACGTATAGTGGTTTACAGTTAAAAATGTTTAAAATATAGTAAGCTAATATAGGTTATTCGATTGGTTGTGATCCAATAAATTTTATTTTTGACAACTATTTGGAGATGCCAGTGTATAATGGACTTTTATCTTATCGGAAATTTAAACGTGCGATCTGTATAATTGTTTTTAAAACTTTGTGAGTAGTTTTATGTTTTAAATAATGATAGACAGACATTTTCATGAGTTTTAACAGTACTATTAGGTTTGGGATTATTGGATGTACGCAATAATTATAAAGTTTATTAATGGGGAGCCTGGAAAGTATACTAATTACATATATTTACAATAAATTAGAATCAGAATCGAATTTCGTTTAAACGCAAACGATCGAAATCGAACGAAGCTTTCATTGATTTTTGAGGACTTAATTCTGATTGTAACTGTATATAATTTACATATGTATGGCGTATTATAGTCATTGTTCTGGCATTTATTAACTAACATTGAAAATCAGGGTTTTCATACATTTTTGTTTTAGATAGAACTGATTTCTCCATACGAAAGTATTAATTGTTGAAAGCTACACAGACTCGTCAATCGTGATTGATGCATATTGATTTGTTGAAATTATCCAACATTTTATGTTTGGCTTATCGTTTATTTTGAACGGCGTAGTCCAGGAAGCAACATGGTTTATCTTTTTTAGCTAAATAACTAGATGCTACTTTGAGACCGTTGGGTTGTTAGCACTAATTTTATTTTATTTAGATACATTACTTTAATAAATTTATGCTAGCGCTAATGAAACTGCAATGGAGTACTGATGATGGCATGCTGCATCATGTATATACCTAATGTAATGAATAGGTCTGTGAAAATATGAGACAAGTCATATACGTTTTTATGAATTTATATTATGTAATATCAAAATTGGCCTTTTAGGCTATATATATGCCTCTAGCCCAAAAATGGCAGTTTTGAAGAAACACTAATAATCTTGGTACCATTTGACTCTGCGAACTGATGCGGTTAAAAATCTAAATTAGAATCATATGCCATATTTTGAGGTTTTTGCTTAGCGGAAATTTTTTGGAAAAATGCTGAATATAATATGTTGTATAATCTTACCTAGCATTCGAACTGTATGGACGAGCTGAGTCGACTGGTTTCAGCGTCAAGAGAGTTCATGGTGAACACTTAGGTTAAGGTGTATATCACACAAACGAATGTAGCTCCGTGAATTAATTGCTATGAACTTACTAATTCCGACGCTGTTCGATTCAGTTGTTCAATGCGATTTGAATGTTATATTGAACTTCATGCGAGATTCACGTTATAATGTCACCACCAGTTGGAACTTTTGTCCCCCTGTAGTGTAGGCTATATCGTAAAGACAGTGACAGCGACACCCATACCTACATATGAGGGTGTCAGGAACACCCTCAGCTACTGCATTTTGGCAGTACAGTGCCGCGGGAATCCTATTGTTATGCAGTGACAGTGTGGCAGACAACGTATAGTATTAATTATGGTGACTTCCATATTGTAAACTACTGAATAAAAAAATTTTTATCGTTGAAAACATATTCTGAGTCTAAAAATTATAATGTAAAACATAGTCTTAAAACATTTAATGTAGAATGCAAGATAAATTCGGAAGTGGCACTTGAATCTATCCAGTGCAGTCCTAGACAGGTGCACCGTAGGCTATATGGGAATTGACCCGACAGTATGGCCGATACCATCAAAAAAACGTAAAACTAATATGGTGTGCTTGACACCCTCTAAAATAACGCTAACAGCTAGCTAGCTACCCTATGAACTTTTATTCACAAAGTAGAGGGTGTCTAAGACACCCTGTTGTGAAGGGTGTGCCTGCCACAGGGTGGGTACATAGGTTCCAACTGGTGGGGACATTATAACGTGAATCCCGCATCACATTTACTGCTACCGTCACGACCAGAAGTAAGTGCAAAATAATCTATCTATTTCAATTAAACTAAATATGGTCTGTTTCGATTAAACGAAATTTCGATGGATTTCGATCGTTTTCCATTTTTGGCGCAGTTAGATACATTCCAAAATTGTACAAGTTCGATTAAACGAAATTTCGGTCAATTTCTGTTTCGATCGTTTTCGTTTGCCTTTATTTTTGGCCGTGCCTGTATCAGAATGGGCTTGAGACCTATTACCGAAAAGACTCACGCAAAATCTAGTTCGATTTGGCACTAAAATTTTAATTTTTTCTGGTGTCTTTCTTCGTACGAGGAATCTAGGCAATATATATATATATTGCTTCCAACGACAAGCCAATTTGTATATTGATTGATAGGATGTCCTAATATAGAACCTATCTCAAACAATGGATGACTCGGCTGTGATGCGTACCCTGGCTTACAACATAATATGGTATACGAAAATGTTCGTCTTTAGAGTCAACAATTGCAGGGTTTGAGCCTGCAGTTCTGCTAAATTAATGGCTTCTATTACCTAAGGGTAAACTCCACCCGGACTGTACAGTATCTACACAGCGGTCTTGCCATGTCTGCTATAATTTAAAACAATCTGAGTATATAAATCAATTCACATACCTTTAGCTTTTTCTTTCCATGGCGCACGCTTCTTTTCAATTCAAGACAGTAAGAACAATGACAGCAACAATATTTGAATGTGGTTTTCAGCAAAAAGATTGAAATGTATATTACAGCGTGTTATCGTGCTGCTTTTATTATATATATACGTGAATATTGAACGTCTATTACTGGCTGCAAAAAACGTTTGTTTAACACTAACCGATTTAGGAGGAAATATTTAGGTAATAGTATTTATTTAATCACAATAATGGATTATTATATATATACGTGAATATTGAACGTCTATTACTGGCTGCAAAAAACGTTTGTTTAACACTAACCGATTTAGGAGGAAATATTTAGGTAATAGTATTTATTTAATCACAATAATGGATTCAGAAATCATGAAAACTAATGATTTCTTGAGTCTCGTAATATACGGATTGTATATATACAAGTTGTTGATGAAGTAAACGAGTAATATTACCAGTTGTGTTTTGTACGCTCATGGGCTGAAGGCTGTTTATATCATGAATTCCATCAATTGTAATTGAGAAGTCCAAAATGTTTGTGCGCGTTAAGTTCTTTCAAAGTGTGGTTTTGTAAAGCTATGATTTGTGCATGCTGTAGAAGTCAGGAAGAGCCTGGTTTTCGAAATCAGGCTTGGCTCGTTATGAATTATGTCTGGTTTAACTCTTGGTGTAAACTAAATCGAGTCCTCATGAACCGTGTCCAATTCATCGGTTCTGATGGTATTCTAGGCTCGGCTCTTTAAGGTTCTTAGCAATAAACGGTGCTATTCTCGAATCGTAGTGTAAATGTTTAAATACACTAGTACCTAACATCTGTAAGAGCTGTGTTACGCGGAGTGGGCAGCGCGTACTTTTAGGAGCATTCTTACTGAGGAACAGCGCCAAATTTACCCTGGGAACGTCTCTAAATGGTCATTGTCTATGTTGACATCAATAAGTAGCTTTATGCCGTTCCTTTTTAGTTACCATTTTCATTAGATATATCCCCAGTCTGAATAGTTGCATTAAATTCGAACATGTGTAGTCCTCAGTTTGTTCTCCTAGTTTTATTGAGGATTTCGACTCTGCTTGAGAGCTGAATCGAATGGTAATATTTTTAACCGGATCCTAAGTTGACCAAAAGTCGGAGGCTGGGAAGCTCAGCAATTGAACAGTTTTGGCCATAACTTAGGATGCTTTTATCTGATCCATTTAAAAATAACAGAATTAGACTCAGCTCGTTAAGCCGCGTTGAATGGTGGGTAAAGATCCAATTTTTAAGAAAATTTTGTGGGGTTCCCGAGAGGGCCTTTGGGACCCGAAAAATCTAAATTTTAAAAATTAAATTTTTTAATCGAAATGATCAGGGGTGGTCTCGAGGATCACAAAAATGCCAAAATTTCCAGAATCTGACCATTTTTAGGTAAGTTAGGGCTGTGGGAGATAATGGAAAAGAACCCATCAAATATATATACATCTTTCAATAATTTCATTGCATTTTGGCAAAAACATTGTAATTGTCAACCACCTGTAATGAAAGAAATTGGTGATAATGTCTGTATGATGCAATAAACACTACGAGTTACGTCATGACATTTCCCAGCACGTGAGGTTTTACGTCAGAAATTAATGAAATTCTGATGTAATCAGTAATGTATAATAAACAGTGCTGATTCTGCAATAACACTGGTCTGGTTTATCTTATATGTTTCGTCGCATGTTTGTCATGTTTGCCATGTTTGCTTCTTTTATCTAACATACGGTTACAACAGATTTTTGGCGATCAAGTGTTCCAATGCCAGTATCGACGTTTTCTTCAACGTTGGGGTTCATTATACGTTCAGCGACTGCTCTCGTTCAGCCGTGGTCAAGCTTTCGCGGTCGTTCAAGGCATCTGCTAGAGGTATTCGACGCGCGGGTGCCAATCTAAATCTAGCGGTTGAATGTTGGTCGTGAAGCGATCAAACAGGCATTTCACTCAACCAGTCGGGTCCGTGGATGAGCGAACAATCCAGGGCAAACTTCGGGTTCAGCCTCGGCATTAAATGCATAACTTTGTTGCCTTAAACTTAACTGGATGCATTATTTAGACTATCTGCCGTTAAAGTTTGTTTATATGTTCCATTCCCGCCACTGAAATCTTTGGTACAGCCATATCTAATTTAGTTGCAAGTAAAATGATAGAATGGGATTTAAGGGCCTAAAGGTTTTTGAGGTTTTGGTATGCGGTAGCAACAGTTGTACTGTCATAGTATGCATCCAATTTTATACAGTAAAGTGCTATGCGTCAATAATGTGGAAAAGCGCCAAGTTAATACATTTTTTCTTAAAAGTTAAATTTATTATAATTTAAATATTTTCGTTTTGGGGTTGTTAAAAAGTAGTAAACGGTCGCATGGCTTTTCTGTGCAACTTCGTATTTAATTTATATGGTGTCCCTTAAACAACGCCTTAACTTCAAACTGTGGCTGATACTGACATAATATACGTACAACCCTCATGCTTTCAGGAATTAACACCGAACATGTTGTAAATATCTACGTATATAACAAAATTTGTGATACTCGACTTAATTTGGCTGATTAAGTAACCGCAGTAATACTGTATTCAGATAACAAAAGGGCCGTGAAGTTGATTGATACTGGTCCAGCATTCGTCGTCACAGCCCTCGTATCATAAAACTATTGCTTCAGTTAATAAAAGGTTTTATCTAACAGGTTCCCTAGCTGACTTGCTCCGAACTGGGTCCACCGACGGCATCTCGTGATCCTGTGATAGCTATTTGCTATCATTTTGACAATAGTCCCGCAACGTTAATTCGAAGTTGTTGATGTTGAAAAAATCTACTGATTTCCGTATTTTTTAAAAGTCTGGATCTAAAATCATTTAGGTCGCAGTTTATTTATGCTTCGAATGAGAATAATTATGATTGCAGGGTTGAATTTTGTGAAAAATGGCTACAACGTATCGACGATGATACGGACTTAGCTGACGAAGTCATTTGATCTGACGAAAGCAATTTTAAACTGAACGGCCACGTGAATAGTCGTTCGAAGTCTGAGATAGTCTAATTACTATTATACTTATTTGATTCAAAGAATACATCATTTACACTGTAACACAACGCAATGCCGACTTAATGTCTTAAAGTATTAATATTTTCGAACAATTCCAGCTTTTAACTTTTGCTCCTAACAGCTTCCGGCTCAGTGTATTGTGATAAGAAAATACCTATTAAATGCATAGCCAACCTATGTTATACTCATGCATGGCGGCGGTCGGTCATACCAGGGGTAGAGCCCCCTCACGAGGGGGGTCGTGGCCATCCCAGGGGGTAACCCGCTAGCCGGCCAAATTTTCCTAGGGGGGCTTGGTCGTGAGGACCTTTTTTTTGGTCCTAGCAGCCAACAAATTCGCCAAACAAAACCGCAGTTTTCGGCCTGGGGGGGCGGGGGTCCGGACCTCAGGGGGGTTACCCCCTGCCGCCATGTATGGTTATCCTTTTGATATAATCAAGGCGAAACCATTACTTACCACCACATTTTGGACACTACAGTGTTCGCAAGTTTATTTTTCAATATTTATATTCAACAATTTATGGCTAAATTTTTTAAACTTATTGGTAACATGTTCATATTTTATAAATTGTGGCTAACATTTATTTATTCAGGATATATGGTCAAAGAAATTTTTCATGCAATAAATTATTACGACGCCCATTATTCGTCACTATCCGTTTCAATGTTCACGCATGTATTTTTGCATGTATATTTAATTCATTTATGGCTAAAATTTGTATTAAAAATACTGAATTAGTATATAATTGTGTTAGCATGAAACAAATTTTAAATTTAATTTAGAAACGTCCGTTCGACGCAAAATGCTATTAATCTTAGCGACTGCACATTTTTCATTCTTAACCTCGCGGAGCCAACTGTGTACGCGACACTGTTACGTTCAGTCTATGATGCCATTGATGGACTTATTCATCGATTTTTTCTGCTTGTGTGCCTCATCAAATATATACACTATAATTACGACTTCGTTAACTGCGATGATCAGGAAGATGCTAAATTTGATGTAAAGCGACTTAAAAGAATAATATAATTAAGGGATGCGCAGGTAATCTGTAACGCTTTTGCATTGTTTGTGTGTCCTAAGCTCAAGCGACATTTTAATTTTGAGGTGATCTTGATACATATAATATATACGGGAACTGCGATATGATGTGTGCAGCCATATGGTAAAAATATAAGATGAAAACAATTTGATTTCTCATTTTAAAATAACTTTTTAATGATTTCTGATCTATTCGATTTCATTCCCTCTTTTTTACTCTTAGAGTAAAATTTGTAAAGTAGTACTTTCAATTTAACTTTTGTGGATTTGATTTCACTCCATTGATTTCAATTAAGTGAAATGGATTTAAATCGAGTTGCGATCTTCATGCTACCAACTAGGTAAGGCTGAAACCAACCGGTCACATCAACCAGAGTAGCAATACGTATATATATGTATTAAACAGAAAATAAATTTTACAACTCCCGTAAAAACCATTTTAAATAACCAACTGATATTGAAAGGCTTTTATACCATGTCTATACAAACATGTTATTGTAGTTCCCACATAAAGATAATGTAAAAGAATACTAATAAAATAATTTAAAACCGATACTTGAGGCAGAATAAACACCTCAAAATATTCAAAACAATGCACTTCTACATAGATAGCATGGAGGACAAAAATAACCAAATTTACAAGTTGCATCTAAAAATATTTAAAAGTGCTAGACGTGCCGTTTAGCATTTTTGCTGATGAGTTCCACTATTAATATGCATTAGCTACCCGAGGTAAAATAGGACATTAGCCGCTCCTAATTCGTACTGGGTAACTTTTGGGATACACATGTCTTATGCACGAATAAACTTACGCTGCGCCCCTTACCATGCTCTTTTGACACTATGTACAAAACGCTGTTAGAGAACAAAACAGTCATTGCAATAGCTAATTTCTAATTTAAAAATTTCCCTTCGCAAACACTGAGCGACTGTTTGCGATGCGTGGCAACTTCTGTTCGGTAACAAAATACACCTATTTGCTGGTTGGCCACGAATTCGTTTTACTACGTGGAACGTATCGAGTCGCATTCCGGATTTTTTCGTTACGCTAACAATTAGTTTTATTAATGATAATACGTGTACTTCGCGAACATTAGTGATATGCACCTTTTAAATCACTAAAACGGGGAATTTTTGTTCGATAATAAAATAAAAATTTTTCAGTTCAAATGTCAAACGACCACAAATCGGTTACTAAATATTTTTGAAGCAATCGTTAATAGTGCAATCTGCTATTTATAATATTCTAGTTAACGATTTGGATGCGTTGTCGAAATACCAATTTTATGTTCTCTTATATGTTGACAGATGACTGGTACGCCGAACAAGCAATCGCCAATGACAGAAGGCGATGGTAGGGCGCACCTTAAGTTTACTCATGTATTAATTGAATATGGGCCTTATGTAAAAATGGCAAATGTCCGCGAGCTTACAATTGTACCCAAAATTTTCATGTATCTGGGTGTTCAAAATATAGCTATCACAGTGTATGTATTAAGTGGCGAAAGTGTTTATAATATCAACATCTTAATCCATAAACTGTTGACCGTGTAGGCACAACAACAATCATCAGGCTCCAGTAAATAATGATACCTAAGTGACAATTCTGAACAGATACCCGCACTACACTAGATCACCGCATGTTGTAGTATATCAACGTGGTCTTCGTGTCTGTCATACTTAATTTTTAAATTGTAAAGTATTTGGTTCACATAATGCAGCGATTACGTTATAAGTGACTCATCATATGGAACTTTTGTCTGTCAATAGCCTAGTCCGTACCATTCAATAGTGCATAGTACATGTATACACTATATTGTAAACTGGGTGCTTTATAACGTAAACGCCGAATAAGTCAATATATTTTAAGCTTGCCAGATCCATTTCTAGTACATTTAAATCAAAATTTGCAAAGTTAATCTCTATATAATTATATTTATAATTTACTATTTTTTGCACTAATACTCTTTATGTCAACCAGGCAGAGTCCTCGCAAATGTACTCTTTTACCTTTGACATTTCAACTATCAAAATTTAGACAGGTGTTCAATGATATTGAAAGAACTAAATTTAAGTTGATGAAAATTTTGAATTTGTAATTTTTTTTGCCGCTAAGAGTTAGAAGCTATAACCACATACTCGTTTAATATCATTCAACTTACAACCAGTAAAGTGCTCAAAAAGTGATTCATGCTATAGCATCGCATATTATTTTACACTAAGCACGGAAAGTATAAACATCAAGTCTTATGGTGGATATAATTTGAAGAGATTTATCGTCTGTAATGCAGGAGCCACCGTTTGAATAGATTATTAATCAAGAATGGTTGCTGAGCAGTGTGGTACATGATTGTTACGAATGCGGCGCGGATTGTCGGGAAAACGTGATTGCAAGATTTTTTCATGTTTGCCTCGCGCAATTGCAAAATGACAGATTGAATTGGATCACTATCGCTATCTTTATTTTCTGATTAGATTAATGCAACTTGCTAATGCCACAAAAAATATAGTACACAGTAACCCTAATGAATTACTCAAATTAGTTTCTTTTACTCTGTTTCTAACTATGCATAAAACTGTTTGCAACGAAATATTTACGTGGTTTAAATTAATGCAAATTAATTTTGTCTATATATTTGCCAAAACAAACAATATTACCTGTCCTTGTTAACAGTTCAATCAGGTGAGTGTGATGAAAAAGTTTATGTTGAGGTAAAAGCAGCGCATGATCATTTAAGCAGCTCTGTCAGTGTTTCGTCGCCAGTTTGGCAAAGATGCTAGCTACGGTCCTTACATAATATGCGAATATCTAAGAACAGTTTCTGCTATAGAATATGTCGCTTTAGTCTATAATGGTTTTGATTTTTTTGTAATTACCACTGTGACGGAATCTAATGTTCTTTGCCGTAAAGCGACCGCATAGCTCTATTAGTGAAGCAGAGCTTTTTATATAAATTTATCCAAAAATCTTTCTGATATTGTATGAGTTATAATTATAATATTTATAACAAACAAATTAGCCAGTTTTACGGATTGCTAACACATCTGAATAAAACGCTACACCAACGGTTTATGACTCGTATTGTTGCATCAGTAGCATGAATCTGATCATGTGATTGCTTATTTATCCGGTCTTATGCGAGAAAAAACTTATATAAAGTGTTTTCTGCTTAATTTCTGGTTTCCTATATTGATTCAAAGTATGTATGCAAGTTTCTTGTTACAAATGAAGTGCGCCAAACTCGAATACAACGCGGCAGCATTAGACATATTGATATTTACTATTAATATATGTCTAAATCTACAAGCCAAAATCAATACTATATATCTCATTTCGCGAAGTTTATAGGTGCGTAAATGTGTTCATGGGTCATACTGACAACTGGCTTTGACATGTGACACAGACGTATAGTGATATAAGTTAGTATGATAACACAATGGTGTCAACCCCACGCAACATAAACAATAAATTACCATATTTTACAACTAGATTCTGGATTATACTATCGCGGTAATTTATTTATTGTACCGCTTAAATATTCACAAAAAAGCTTGACAGCAGTAAAAAAAGGCAAATGTTGCGGAATGACATATATAAAATTATATTATTTAGGACGCCTTCTCGAATGACTTTGATGTTGGAGCTAAAATATCCGGATGCTTATATGTTATCAAAAACTGCTATGAAGCTCACGCAAATGCCCAACCACAAGTTACTATTCCTACATAGATTTCAAATGACACTGTTTTAAGGGCACTTGCGATTGTTAAAGCTCTTCGATCACAGATGGGAGTTTGGCTTCAAAAGATCAAACAGGTTGATACAGGTATAAGCCTGTTCTCTGACAGCCATCACAGCTTGCTACGGCTGACACTTCTGCTTTAAAGAAAGCCATTGTTTTCTTTCCGGGACAATTAGTAACCGGATGATTACTAAAAAGGCAAATACAGTGTCGATACTCCAATGCAAGAACTTAGCGAAGACCCAGTCGACGAATTATATTGCGGGATAATGAAGACAACGCATGGCAGCTGGGTCCTTTATAAATACCCTTACGGCAGTGTTAAAATTAATGCGCTGAGCTGCATTGACTGCAAGTATGAAGCGTATCGTGCAGCGTACGACATTGATGTGGCGACGGAAGAAAAGTGGATTGGGAATGTTCAAGATCGATGGCATGGCAGCCTGTATGATAATCACTACCGAAGTATTATTAAGAATGCCCGGTTTCCCTTTCAAATCTTCAATGTGGCATATCTTGCATCGCTTCCTTAATTTAGTGGCAAATTCGAAATGCATAACTATTATGAACACTACACGAAATAGTTGCTAAAGCAACTGTAGCGGAACCTCGTCTTAATCAATACCACATTATATTGTGCTATCTAAATTAGTATTTGAATTTCTGTTTCGTAACAAACGTAGACATTGGCTGCTAATTCAGGTGCGCAGCCTTAGTATGAAATATTAAATTAACAACATTGTTTCAAGGATGTTATTATATATACGCGTCTTATTTACGCACGTCGAAAAGACATTACTGTATTTACGATTATATAATTAACATTATATAATAGCACATATGCGAAAAAACCCGCAATCTATGGACACATTGCATCAATATATTCAATTGTGGCAATTAAATTTGTGGTCCATTTATTTTTGAATATAAACTATATATTCTACGCCCTACACTTCATAACGGGTGAATATATTCGTAAAGTTGTTGTTTGCGCAGCTACCAATAACGGTTCTACGCGCGACAACATAGCACAGAGAAGCCCCAACAAGATAATTAACACAATACATAAGCTAGTTAGAGATTTTTGTTCGGAGAATCCGAAAAGTGATTTGTATGTCACGCAACTTATCAAATGAGCGTATCAGTTCGCATTTGCTCCGATGTAACAATATGACAATGAATTTATATACAGAGGGTGAAATTCCGAAAAATTGTACTATAATTAAAATGAAACCGGTCCATGAGCGCTTCTTCTATAATGGGATACATCTGAATCGTGGGGGTACTACACAACTAGTTGATGTCTTAGCTCAGTATTTAGGTGCGGGATACAGTTTTTGATTATAAAGTATGATTAAAATATATATGAAAACTAATCATTAAATATTTTGTATGCCTGACGTCAAGCACTTATTATGTTATGGTTATTGTGAAATGATTTTGATGCCTCAAAATTTATAGACGTAAAGACAATAAGAAATCAAGTAATTACACAAACGCGAGATCAGTATATTTGGCCAAACAGACTGCTTCCGTTTGAACAGTCCTTCGGTCTCGCAAATTATGTTGCAGGATTGAAGCGTTCGATCGCATACATCGTTATCGACTGGAGTGTCAATCAAGAACCAGCGAATAAACCAAATAATCCAGGTTTCGTGAGTTTCTGTACAGTACTAGCAAATGAAAAGCCAAGTGTGGAATATGAAATTTAAATTTTAAAAGTTAAAATAGATTGAATACCAGTTATTTTGAAATAAGTTGGTAGGTAGATATTAGCCAAAAAAGGCCCCGCCTTCTAGTAGGGGGTTGTGTAGACAATTAAATAGTGATTTGTCGTCTTCCATTTTTGGACAGTAGCAGCGATTTTGGTCTATTGAATATTCTGGAGAACGAGCTCTCGAACCGAATAAGTTTTAACAGAAAAAAGTTTTATCATCGGATATGAAAAACAGTTTATTGCGTGCTAGCTGCTAATGAATCCTGATGTATTTCAGTGTGCTTCATGGTTAATAAAGTCGCTGTAGTTTATTTATAATACCTGACAGACTGAGGTAACGCGGTCCCACACCAACAAAGTAACCTGAATACTCCAACCGCAAAATCAAGCTGAAAACAGCAGAAAATCAAACATAACTTTTCGTGCAGTTAAACCTGTTGCTTCCAGTTATTCCAGTATCTATCGATTTATTAAGAAATCACCGGTTATTGTCACAGCCGTCAGGCTGTGACATTGATTTCACCTTTTGTCAGAGTGTGCATTACAGCTTTGGTTGCACTGCACTGCACGTATCTGTTATAGTCAAAGCCTTTTCAGATCCGACCGCTGGAGTCTGCATGCCAGGCAAAAATGGCATGCAGCAAACGTCTCGGATTTGTTGACTACAATTGAGATGAAAACATTTAGGAATTCCGAGAATTGATGACATCGAAAATTATATTATCAACTTTACCAGGTCTGAATTCATTCTTGCTATTTCATAGACAGCATATTCGCAAACGCTGAAGTCAAATAATTTGACATGTTTCAAAAACCAAATATTATGCTGAACCGTCGTAAACGTTATATTTAAATAACTATATGTAGTCCAGGCGCATAAATTGTATTGTTAATAGCAATATGACTGCTGTGACATTCTTCTTTTAAGAAGAAACCTTTTTGTTTTCAAACAAAAGTTCTTGACACATAGTATGTGTTTCCGACAGGGTAGCTTGTTGTAGTTAATTTCTATAAGCTTTCTTGCATGAAAAGGAGAAACAACAAACACTTATATATTATCGTAATATATATAAGTAAAATATTGTGGTTGTTTTTATTGCTATATTGTTGAAATTTGCTTAAATACTTAAAAGCATAAATGAACCGCTCCTATTAATTCTGTCTGGCATAAAAGAGTGATAAAGCAATTTACGACTATCACTGCAGCACAAACACGAAACGGCCAGTATTAAGATATGTATGCATATTGAGCGAAATGGTAATGTGGAAATATTTAAGCCCAAAATTGAAAATTTAACAGAAAATTAGATGTTTAAGTCTAGAATTAGTCTTTTTATGATGTGTGCTATTGAGTAGGTACAGCTACACTTTGATGCCATCGTGAGCGACTCTCTCGCAAACGTTATTTATAGACTGAAGTGTTCCTGTGCGAAGTAACTTGTTGTACACAGATTCTTTCGTTGTACTTATGTTTATTCAGCAATCCGTTAAGTAGGCGGTTGTATCTTTTTGTCCCGAAAAAACAGAAGATTTGGTATCCACATTTAAAGCAACTTATGCATGAGTAAACTTAAGCTGCGCCCCTTACCATCCTCTTTTGACAAAAGCGATTGCCATTCAGTTGTACACTGAACACAAATTTTATTTTTGCGTTAAAGAACAGAAATTAGTCCGTTTCATATTCCACACATTATAATTTGGAAATGTTCGCGAACACACTGGTGTTAAAGTACAGGGACCGAATTGCATTCGCTAATGGCGTTATGGAACAGAAAAATGTCGAAATTGTATACGGCTGTTGAAATTCGAGTTTTGTTCGCTAACAACGTTTGTACATGGTGTCAAAAGAGGATGGTTGGGGGCGCATCTTAAGTTTACTCTTGTATTATAACGAAAGCATAGATCGAAAATTATCCGCAGAAATTACAGTATAATAGATTGCTCCCTTTATAAAGTTATAAATGAGCTTTATCCATTGCGAAGCATAAATTAGGCACTCTGCGTGCGCCAATTACCAATGGTGAAAACGTAGCAAAATTGCTTAACACTTTTGCCCGTTGCTCCAAACCATCAAAATTGTAACATGAAATATAACAGCAATAAATTTTCCATTGAATTTTCCACCTATCCCGCAGTGATATCTGCAGCTACGAAAACAAGTTTCCCCCCACAGCTTATGTAAATTTATCGCTTGCTTTAAAGACGAAATTTACCAGAACACATATCTTACAAATATTCCAAATTTTCGCTGTTGTCCTAATGACTGCAGTTACGAAAATGTTTCTCCACTGCGCGTGTTCGTTGTACTGTTGACGGCAGATAATAAAAAAGGTTGCACACAAGTTTCACCACCTTATTTCTTCCACAGACTACAGCAACAAAATGTTTCTGCGTAGCTTCACCATTGTCCCATAGATGGCAGCTATTAGAACAAGTTTCTCATCCTCTCCCATTTTCCCATAGACTGCAGGCATTAAGAAGTTTCCCAGCTTCCCAATTGACCCGTTGACTGTAGCTGCGAGAATAAATTTTATATAGCGTCATCATTTTTCGCGTTGTCCTGTAGACAGAGTAAAGTTTGTCGAAACTTGCCCGCCTCTCAGATAGCCCCACCTACAGCTATGAAAAAATAGTTTGCAAGATATTTACCGACATTTTCATTGTCAAATCAAGAGGACCTGCTAAAACATTAACCCGTACCTTTCCCGCTTTAGACAGCAGCTACAAAAATCAGTGTTTAGCTTTATGTAGCAGTTACGAAAACAAGTCTTTAAAATCTTGCAAACATTCTAGCATAGGCTGCAGCTGCGAAAACAAATTTCCGCATAGATTTCCCAATCTTCTTCATTGTCCCATAAACCAATGCTGCTAATGCATTTTTGTAGCTTTCCTACAATATTCACTTGTCGCATAGACAGAAAAAAAATAATTTCCTCACACATTTCGGTCACCCAAACTACTAACCGTTCAGAATAGCAATACAGAACTAAGGTATTATGTGACCGTAGCTTTCTCTATCTTCAAAATTGTCCCTTACACAGTAACTGCGAAAACAGGTTTCTCATACGTTATCCACCTTCTCTATTGTTGTATACAGTCTACTATTGACTTTCCGACCTTTGCAATTGTCCCATAACGGCAGCCACGAAAAGAAATGCGCTTAGATTTCACTTCAAATTCCGCAAACAGCCGCCACGATATCAAACCTCTCATACCTTCCCAACATTTTCTACTGCCCCCACATTGCAGCTGCGAAAAATATTCTGCAGATTTCTCAGCATCCCCATTTTCCCTTGAACGTCAGCTGCTAATACATAATGCCATTGTACCGTTGTAGGCAACAGGTACGAAAACAAGTTTCTACCTGTTTTGTTAATGCATAGACAGCAGTATTTATAAAAACCGTTTCTCAAATTTTCTCATCTGCCGAACTGTACCACAGACAGCTGCTAAAAATTTCTCGCAAATTTAGAACAGTAGCCATTGTCCCTACAAATTCAGTTGTAAAACGTTTCGACGTAGCGTTTGAAACGTTTAAAATTATGCCTTAGACAGTAGCTACGAAAAATATCTCTCATACCTTCCCCATTGTCTGATAGATTGCAACAAAAAAATTATTGCCAACATTTTCCTACTTTGCGTATCAGTGTCGTACCATTCAACATTGCCGTTGTATGGTACTATATCAAGGCTTTGTAGTTTATGCGTTTTCTTATATGAGACATTGTGATATGCGCAGTACAAAAATACAATATATACGCACATGTTGTATGTCATAATGCTGGGGAAATTTACGGAAATATCTTTAATCGCAAATCTGAGGTTCCTCTGCAAATGTCTAACTATTCCGTTGCCGGTTCTAGTGAACTTACGCCTTATGCGGTGTTCACGTTATAATGTTCCCAACGTTTGAAACCTATGTACCCCACGCAGTAACAGGCACACTATCGACAGCATAGTGTTTTAGACACTCCCTTGTTTTTATAATTTTTTAAGCGTATATAGATAGAGGTATTGCCACTTTTCGACGGTGTTAAACACACTGTGTCTTCGTTGTAGTTTTATTGAGTATGTGCGGCATTATCTAGCCATGCATATGGCCAGACACAAATATGGAACTTTAAAAAACTGCACAGCACAACGGACTAACTAAACACGGTGTCAGTTATTGTTAATTCGCGCCAAATTAATAACTAAGTGTTTGTGCGATACCGTAAAGAAAGACTGTAGTAGCTAGGTGTGTGTCGTACCCCCGCGAAAAATGATTTACTTGTATGTGTGTTACCCTGACTGTCTATATGATAGGGTCGAGACTACAGAGGGACAAAAGTTCCAAACAGCGGGGACGTTATAAAGTGAACACCGCAAGCGTATTAACCCCTATGTTTATAACATTTAGATCATTATGTCTTTATTGAGCGGCTGCAACCTATTGTACCACCCCTTAAAAAGCTGTTATGTTTTGTAACAGTATAACACAACACATCCTAAGGTTTTCTAAAACAGGACTCTTATCAATTATAATCAAAAACTGTCCAACGCAAGGTTTGCAAGCGTGAATTAAATGCATGCCTTGCCGTTCTACCCCATTCTATCCTAAGCCTTAACATTTATCTTAAGCTTTATATTGTATATAAGCATTAGACTAATGCAGCGTTTACTGTTATAAAGGACCCCCATGTGAAAGTTTTGTCCACCGTGAGTGTCTCTTACACCATCAATTATATGGTGTCTTGGACACCATGGTGTTTCTGATGGCATTTTCAGATAGTATACATAGGCACTGTACGGTCGGTAATAGTATGGTGTAGGCTACACCATAAATTTTGTATGGTGTTAGCTACACCATGCTGTTATTTACACGCAATATATAATGGGTTTGTGTATGGTGCCCTTGACACCGTCAGTAAAAAACGATAGGTAGATTATGACACTATAGCTACGTTAATGGTGTCTCATACACCATCTTTTGCATTACATAGTGTGGGTAAATACCCTATACCACTGGACGGTGTGGATAGACCATAGGGAGACAAAACTTTCACATGGGGGTCCTTTATAACGTAAACGCCGCATAAAGTCGAAGCGAATTTAGTCTGGGGCTCGCAATCCCTTTCAATACTCGCGCTACTTTCCCAAAAATTTTATTTAAAGTGTGCCACATTTTCTGTTTTATTCAAAAATAATCCATTTTTAGTGTATATCAGTTATTTCGTTAAAATATATGTGACAAGGATAAAAATTTATAGATTAGACACGTTCTTTCTATAAAGATACGAAAGATACGCACTAAATATTTTTTAAGTTTTTTTTGAAAACCAAACATTTATTCCTTAAAGTTACTGAACGCGTCAAGTATCTAGTTTTCAAAAGTAGGTATCGAATAAGACATAAAGTTCGCTGTAAATTGAAGAATTCGGAATATTTGCACTTCTCAGCAGCTGGCTTATACGCTTTTGATATTTTGTAACTTCATATAATACAATATAGTTGTATAATGAGCTTCAAATGTCCATTCGAATTTCATTTGGTATTTCATAGTATTGTATAAAATCATTTATCGTCCGTTTCCGTACATGCCTGAAATTAATGACGTTCATTTACAGTTTTTGATATTTACAGTTCCTGTTATTATCATATGTTTTCTCAAAATGCGCAGCTAGATTTGAAGCTAATTTTTTTGCACAGTTTAAATATTCTGTTATGCTCCTCGAAATTTGAGAAAATACAATTTTTTTGAAACATGCGGCAGCTCCACCGGAGATAAGGGACTTATGCTAAATTCTTGCAATAAAAGCTATAGATCAGTAGTAAGTTGTGACTTTTGCTACATTTGCCTGCATTCAACGTAAGTGTGCAACGCTGATTCTCAAAACATCTAATTGGTTTTAATAATAATTTTTAACAATATAACAATTCGGAGACTGGTGTTCTGTATATTTATAGATTTTGATAGGAAATGACAATCATAAAACTACCGTTGGACTTGTGTGGAAAAGATATATAATCTTTGCGTTAAATGCTATGAGAATAATATATAATGCAGAAATGTATGGAAATTCGTTTGGGCAGTCGGCGTCGCAAGCTTCAGCTCTGACATAGTCAAAAGTAGTAAAAGGCACAACTAGTTGACTATATCTTTGCGGTAAAATAGTTTAATGGGTTATACTTTTTTGTATAAATCGGCGGAGTTGTTAGAAAAAATGCGTATTTTTCTCGGATTTAATGCACTAAAGGCCCAATGGCATTTTTGAATTTTTCCTATTTCAGAATTATTAGTTTTGGTGCAAACATGTTGACATTTCAAATTTAAAATGAGCCAAGAAATTAAAAGGTTCTATTTTAGCCAAAATATTATAAATATTTTCAGGATTTAGACAATTGAGGCGCTGAGTAAGACGATGCATCAGTCTTTTCACGATTTTGTAATAAGTCTACACTTAAATATATATGCAATACTGAAAATTATGAACATGGTTGGTCATAGCAGTGTGTTACGCTTAAATAGCGTGACTTCGAGATCTGTGTAGACTTGCCAGTCGATATATATAATGCATTCCTTGCTTGTCTACCATACCTGCTTAGATCTATAGGAATCTTCGGAAATCACGCAAAAATTAACACACGTGGAAAAGTTCATTAGTTTAATATTAGCCAGGAGGGATTATCTCCCTGAGGTTCGGACCCTTTCGGGACCTCGCCGATCCCCGTTGGAGGTAACCTGATCATGTTGAAGCTCCGTAACCCCCTCGTTCCGTGCGCCGAAGACACGCGTAATATTTTGAGAAAAATAGTTTGCCAACAATATTTGAAAATTTGAAATTAGAATTCAAAAATTTATCCCACCCTAACGACCCCGTTCCCCGTCGCACCGCTAACCATCATGGAACTTGAGATCCCGCCAATACATGTTTGAAATCCAAGTGTTTAAATGTAAACACTTGGCTTCATAACAATTTGGAACTCATTGCGCATAAAAATGTTAGGCTGAAATACTATAACCGCTAGACTGGTACCTGGTACACGTGTGCATTATAATTCCCACGTTGCCCAAAGTGAAAATTCAATGACTTGTGTCCAGAAGGCCATGAATTTAATGGATTTATCAGATTATGAATACAGTTTCAAAATACATCTCTCAGGAACAGCTGTTTTAATTATGAAAAGTCATTTTTTATATTATAACTGAACCAGCAGTACATAATATTATTCAGCAGCATTCACTTTTTAAATTTATATTTGTATGGCCTAAATTTTTGTAGCCATATGGCGATTGTTTACTCATCGGTCCCATGCGTAGCATATGGTTTTTAGTAGCTGCTAGAAACGCACCCCAATATGCTTTGAGCATCGTTCTGAGGTCCAAAATAGCAATCCCGACAGTAGAAACATCTGCACGGACATCCGGCGCACATGTGACGCGCTGTCACAATATAATTGCCAATTGCACATAAAAGCAATGCCACGGTGGCGTAGTATACGAAATATTGCATTTTTGTATAGATATTTATTATTCACTAAATTATAAATTCATATAAAAATAATATGACTTGTCAATAATTAATGAAATATTAATAATATTGAATTTAAATATTAAAATTTCATTAATATTAATATTCATGTGAACATATAAAGCAGCAAGAATTGAAAATTTAGCAATTTAATGCCATGTAGAACTTGTTGATCCGACACAGCAATGACATGAGTATCACTACACCCAAAAACAAGAGCAGCGAAATTACCTGTGAAACTGCAGCTTTACTAAAACTAGCAGTAGGCCTTTTGCAGAAAGTTTCGTGTTCTTTGAAAAAAACTTTACCTTTATTGCCACAACACAAACCTTTAAAAACACAACCTTTATTGCCAAAAGAATATGACCAATAAATTGGTAAAAATTGAAGCCAAATTGTCCAAGAATAGAAGAAATGAAGTAAAATTTCATAAATCCGGTCGGGGATAATTATAACAAAAATTGGGCAAAATTTTGAGTTTCTGAAAATTTCAAAAATTTACCAACTCCCCCAGACACCATCTACCCTGCTCCTAAACCTACGGATCCTCGGCTTCTATACATATATATAAAACTTGTTATTTTATGAGCTTGGTTGTCTTAACTTATCATTGTGTTAGAAAACTTTATAAATTAATTTGTTTTCATTCAATTTGATTTCTGGTGCAATAAATGAGTTTAAGCTAACTGAAATCAAATGCCGATTGGTTTCATAAGCTGATTTCGAATTTGCTTAGCATAGATTATTTGTTCCACACCGTGATGAGAACTGCAGCGTAAAGAGCATTGTGGTTTTATATATAACTTACTGTGTAGTAGCCGAATGCGCTTTTGTGCATAATTAGCACGGAAAAATTTGAAGAATTTAAAAATTTTGTTAAATTGATCTTGGGTAGGTCACCGGACCGTACTGTTGGATAACAATCGGAAAAGTTGCTGGCCGGAATTTTTCGCCCGGTCCTTTTTCCGGCGGGCCATTTTTCCCACCGGTTGTTGCTCAAGGGCACAAAATTTCACGGCCAACCGTCTAACGAGAAAGCTAGCCGGTGCACAACACTGCATGGTACATGCTGTGAAATTTGCAAATCAATTTCGTTTCATTAAACCACTTCCTCTTCTACGGGAGTGCTGCTTTCTAAACAAGATGGAATGAGATTATGTCGGCAAAAGACATTTGGCTGCGACTTCACCAACATTCATATATTTATCGCTTGTTAAATATCTAATAAAGATTATTTTATACAACATATAACATATATGCGCGGTGATAGGCATAAGTACGTGAAGAACAGTATCAACGATTTAAGGGACTAGATCTCGTTCAATTTTGGTTTACAAATTTTTTCATGGTGCGTAGCAACGTATTCCAACTATAATTTTTCAATGCTAACGTCCGCTATGGTGAAAAAATAGCGGTCGGATGTGGTGCATTACAAATGCGCGACTAAACTTAAAGTGACCCTGCTAACCGTCCTATTTTGCAAATCCTGATGTCGAATCCACATCCAATGTTACGGAATAAAAAGGATATTCGGTTCGATTCACTGCTAGCGTGATAAAAGTTTTCATTCGGGTTATAACAATTCCGTAACATTTCATAGTGTCGAAACAAGATTTGCCTCTGTTCGCGAACAAATTTTAACCGAAGTTGTCTGAAAACACTGAAGTTAGATATTTGGGCATCCTTGGACTTTTTTCTGGTTCGGACAGATACCCCCAGATTGTCGCAAATTTAAGTTGTTAAATGTTGGCATGAACTACACTTCATAAGCAGAACATGAACATCGGTAAGCAACAGAAGATCTGATACTGCCGGGAATAGTGTTGTTCGAGCCGAAGCCATGACTCAGCCTTGCCAGATTCGAAAATTATCCGAAAATTGGTGTTAGAGAATGACGACTTTAGGGCTAAATAATGGCTTTCCTTAGCCGTAGTGATAAACAACCGAAAAACAATATATATTTTAGCACGGAAAACTGAGATTGCTGTGATTCATCAAGAAGATCTAAGCTCAAGTCAGCATAAATTACTTAGGCTATTTAGATTTTCTGCCATTCATTTATTGATGAAACTTTTGCTAGTTCTGTCCACTATTTTTGGCGGCGATCGTTCGGCGGAACCTTTTCTTGTAAAAAATTAATTTCCGTGTGTACTACATTAGTGTTAAATGCTAATTGGAAAGCGCGATAGATAAGACAGTTTTGCATGGTGGCTAGTTAAATGAGTCATAATTAAGTAATACGCCCATGGAAGTCACTGAAGCTCTATGTGTATTACATCAAAGTTAGACCCTAGTTGGAAAGCATGATACAAAAGTCAGTTTTGTACGGTGCATAATCAAACGAATGATATTTAAGCAATAAGCAATGAAACTTGCTGAATTTCCGTACGTATTACGCTAAAGTTAAATCCTTGTTGGAAAGCACGATACAAGTGGCAGTTTTTTATTTTGGATGGTTAAACTAGTCATATTTAAGCAACAAGCCCATGAAAGTAGATTTACGATACGTAGACATTATAAAGCGGGCATTGTCTTTAAAATATTTTGACACCTAAAAAGGAATCGCGTCATCCGATTCAGTTTGCATTGTAAATTTGATAGACGACTGCCTTGAAGAAAGAACTGGTTGGTTTCTGCATAAGAGAAGCGGACATAGTCTTTAAAATATTTTGACACCTAAAAAGGAATCGCGTCATCCGATTCAGTTTACATTGTAAATTTGATAGACGACTGTCTTGAAGAAAGAACTGGTTGGTTTTTGCCTAAGAGAAGCGGACATAGTCTTTAAAATATTTTGACACCCAAAAAGGAATCGCGTCATCAGATTCAGTTTGCATTGTAAATTTGATAGAAGACTGCCTTGAAGAAAGAACTGGTTGGTCTGTGCCTAAGCGAAGCGGACATTGTCTGTAAAATATTTTGACACCTAAAAAGGAATCGCGTCATCTGATTCAGTTTGCATTGTAAATTTGATAGAAGACTGCCTTGAAGAAAGAACTGGTTGGTTTCTGCCTAAGAGAAGTGGACATTGTCTTAAAATTATTTTGACACCTAGAAAAGAATCGAGTCATCCGATTCAGTTTGCGTTGTAAATTTGATAGAAGACTGCCTTGAAGAAAGAACTGGTTGGTTTCTGCCTAAGAGAACCGGACATTGTCTTTAAAATATTCGGACACCTAAAAACGAATCGAGTCATCCGATTCAGTTTGCGTTGTAAATTTGATAGAAGACTACCTTGAAGAAAGAACTGGTGGGTTTCTGCCTAAGAGAAGTGGACATTGTCTTAAAATTATTTTGACACCTAGAAAAGAATCGAGTCATCCGATTCAGTTTGCGTTGTAAATTTGATAGAAGACTGCCTTGAAGAAAGAACTGGTTGGTTTCTGCCTAAGAGAACCGGACATTGTCTTTAAAATATTCGGACACCTAAAAAGGAATCGCGTCATCTGATTCAGTTTGCATTGTAAATTTGATAGAAGACTGCCTTGAAGAAAGAACTGGTTGGTTTCTGCCCAAGAGAAGCGGACATTGTCTTTAAAATGGTTTTGACATTTAAAAAGGAATCGCGTCATCTGATTCAGTTTGCATTGTAAATTTAATAGGAGAGTGCCTTGAAGAAAGAACTGGTTGGCTTGTGTGCGATTTCGTAGTATGACAAAAGTGTCATCTATGTACCACCGTTTGTAATACTTTGGTCAAACGCTTATAGCTATGATACCAAATCTGTTCCGCTTTGTACGTAAAGATTTTTGCTAGCTAAGGGTCCATTGCTACTCTATCGATGTATTCGTACGTTTATACCATTACGCAAAAATCGCATATTGCGGTCATACAGTGTAATGGGGCAGAAACAAGGTCGTGCTAATTTGGAATTGGAGAATCCATTTAATATTTATAGCCGCTTTTTTATAAATTTTCGTTTATAGGCATGATGGTGAAAACTGGCGCGGATACATTGTAACTGGCAATCTAAAGCTTCGCTTGGAATAAGTTTTTTTACATTTGTTACGAAATGAAACAAACCTAAAACTGTGTGCTGATTGCGCGTAATAGACTCAGAGAATAAGAATTATAAATTGCGTTGTAATCCGTGGACCTCAGAATTGCTACACGACAAGATAGGTCTTAAAGGCGTATTAACTTTGTGGACTTTCAGACTACTCTAGAAATTCAGTGTCCTAGAATCTGCAAGAGCGGGTTTTCCCGTGGACCTCAGAATTGCCACACGACAAGATAGGTCTTAAAGCGTATTAATTTTGTGGTCTTTCAGACTACTCTACAAACTCAGTGGCCTAGAATCTGCAAGAGCGAGTTTTTCCATGGAACTCAGAATTGCTACACGACAAGATAGGTCTTAAAGGCGTATTAACTTTGTGGACTTTCAGACTACTCTACAAATTCAGTGGCCTAGAATCTGCAAGAGCGAGTTTTTCCGTGGACCTCAGAATTGCTACACGACAAGATATGTCTTAAAGACGTATTAATTTTGTGGTCTTTCAGACTACTCTACAAATTCAGTGGCCTAGAATCTGCAAGAGCGAGTTTTTCCATGGAACTCAGAATTGCTACACGACAAGATAGGTCTTAAAGGCGTATTAACTTTGTGGACTTTCAGACTACTCTACAAATTCAGTGGCCTAGAATCTGCAAGAGCGAGTTTTTCCGTGGACCTCAGAATTGCTACACGACAAGATAGGTCTTAAAGGCGTATTAACTTTGGACTTTCAGACTACTCTACAAATTCAGTGGCCTAGAATCTGCAAGAGCGAGTTTTTCCATCGACCTCAGAATTGCTACACGACAAGATAGGTCTTAAAGGCGTATTAACTTTGTGGACTTTCAGACTATTCTACAAATTCAGTGGCCTAGAATCTGCAAGAGCGAATTTTTTTTGCAAACTATTATAATTTATGTAATTACGGCTTAGAAATTATTTGAGCATTTTGACTACTGGAGAGTAAGGGTGCAATAGTAGTCTGTATCTTCTTCTCACATCTATATTTGGGTATATTTCCCAAGAGGATGATTAACTTGGCGGCAAATCTTTGTGCTCGCAGTACTTTTGTATAAAATGTTCAGTAGTATGCGGTTTGTTTGTAAGAATGTAGATATACTGCATATGTGATAACTGACTACTAACTGTTAACATACACATGTAACTTCCAGTCAGACACAACCTGGAAACAGAGTCACAGTCTAACGGCTGTGACAAAGTCACGAAATTGCGAAATATATATATTTACTTCAGTCTTCCACATCATAAAGTTATCAACATAATTAAGAAATCTAAACAGAAATAAACTACTGTCCAAACTCTGTAATGGTATTACATACATGTATAAAGAAGTCTTATGCTGAAACTGGCTGTTATCAATAATTCAGATTCTTACGGCATCGCAAAATACTATTTCACATGAAATATATAATTGTTTTAGGTTTATGGTTCGAACCACATGTTTATGATTGGCAGCTCACATAGGCGTACTATAATTGCACTGTGACTATATTCGCGTGGAATGTTTCAGAAATTCAGAAAAAAACTATTAACAAATCCAGGCACTGTAGGTAAGTAATTAATTTATCATTTCCCATACCATTAATGTTTCGAGTCATCTGTAATCGCCTAGTGTTGTAACCATTCCGTTGAATTTTATAAAATTTCATAAGTTTTGAAAGATGAAATTTCTCAACACTATTATGTCTGAGTGTGTGATATCAAAATAATAGCCGAAGAATAGAAATTTTATTACTGAGCAACGTATGGGATCCTTTTGGTAACCCGATCTACCTTGCTAATTTGAGATAACCGATATCGAATTTAAATCCATTGTGACAAATACAGTTTGGATTTCGCTAATGTAAATTGACCAAATCAAACGCAAATACCGAAAATTTAACTCAAAAGCAAAAAGCGAAAAATTCTACCCTCGTTTAAACTGAATCTTGTTGATTTTTGATTTGTAGAAAACGTGTTTTGTAATAATATATTAGCAATGAATTTCGATATTTTAATTTATGTAACTGTTTAGTGTAGACCATTAGGTTCTATAGTTTATGTTGGTTATATGAAACTAAACTTTCTCAATTAAAGTTTGAGAAATTATAGGTGTCAAAAATTGGTAGTATTTCATGAATGCTTGCAAACACACAATGGCTTTATTTCAGCCATTTAGAGCAATGTGTTCCTAAACGTTTTTGTATTGTACTTCGGTTAATTAAAAGCATTCTATAAGAATTTTCATACCAAGTAGCAAGCACAATAGTGCGGTCGAGGGATGAAGCTTAAGTTCACTGTCGCATCAGAGAAACACAACGTCATATCTCATCAAAATACAACTTTTCAGAATAGCATCTACAGCATAGAGTATCTATATCATTTGGATCATTTTGTCCATTGTGTTACAGTTTAAAATTCATTATTAAAACTCCAAGATTTCCACTTATATATTTGTTGTTTGTGGACGTTTCGAGGCTCCAAGGACTTTGTAATAAAGGACAGGCGCGGGTAGTCGCTCCCCGCATTTATCTGTCACGCCAGGGGACGCTGGGAGGAGGAGGGACACAGCGTTTTTCCTGAGATTGTGTACGTCCTCAATCTCTGAGAATATGAGAAAACATATTTGGATGATATCAATCTCATATTCTTTGCGAACAACAACCATAGCAGGGAGAATTGAATTGAACGTGTTTCCCGTGCTTATCATTCGTTATACAGCTCTTATACTATCTGTAGTCTTACTTTTACAGATATTTTCTCTGATTTTAAGCTTTTGTAAAAACTGTACATTGTACGTAAAATGATACATTTGATAAATATAAAAATTTTTTCACACACCGAAATTGGCTCATCCCGCGTCAATTTGGGTTGCTTCCCCTAGAACAGAAATTTGGCTATGTGCCTGTGATGAGTTAAATTTTTCTCTTTCCACTTTGAAGGGCTTGGAACTACATTTAGAGCATGTCTATCTATTGTTTAATTAGTGCTCATACCTCTTAAGTATCCTGGTTTAAAGCTGATAATTGCACCACTTGAGTTCATAAATATGAAAAATTTCGCTCACCCTGAAATTGGTTCGTCCCGCATCAATTTGGGCTGATCCCCCTAGATTAGAAGTGTGGCTATGTGCCTGCGATAAGTTAATTTTTGCTTTCACATTTGAAGGGCTTGCGACTTCGTTTAGAGCATGTCTATCTATTGCATCATGTGTGTAAGTAAGGTAGTCAGTCTTACATTTCCTATAGTGTACTAATCAGGCTTATTGCCTTATAATCGCAAAGTTCAGGCTAGTCATCGTGAAACACTCCTCGGTGAAAAGCTCAAAAACTCACGAATTGACTTGTCACAGTTTAAAATTAACAATCAGTTGATCACATATAAGAAGAAAATATAGGTAATACAGACTGTCTCAAGATTCGTTGGATCCGTTATAGGTTAAGCTGACATGCTTGTGAAATGGCAGAAGAGTATAAATCAACAAAGTCATTTCACCTTTCCTGGCGTTGCAGTTAAATGTAGATCCTCTTACGCATCATTTACCTTAACATATGTGCACTTAGGGCCGGATTTGGTGCCTTAAGATGTGTCACAGAGTCGATTCCGGCTCGTGACAAAAAGGTACAGCCACACCCGGCCTTTCATAGATAAAATAAATAGCTAAGCTATACTAGTATGTTTATTCGAGCCGACAGTGGCTATGCAGGTTTTGATAGCTGGGACAGACTACAGAAAAAATATTTGTTACATTCAGTTTTGCCGGTTGTGTTATTGGGAAAATATTTAGCTCTGGGTCACAAAAACGCAAGATTAGTAGTAATTCACGCAAGACGCATAAATGCAGGTAAAATAAATACGTAAAATATCGCTATTTTCAAAATTTTTGTTTAAGCGCCTTTTATAAGCCGACCTAGTAGGTAGCTATGTAAAACACACTCTTTATGTATGAAAATTACGCTATTGTAACTGGAAGGATGTTTTACGAATATATGACCATAAATATCACAAAATTTTCGTTTTTTAGCGATTATCCATTGTTGTCATAGATTTCTGGCTTTTAGAGTCGATTCCGGCCCTTATGACTATTTATCAGCATCGCTTTACTTGTTAAATATATTTATAGGGTCTGGCTCGGCCCAAAAAATATCACAATGGCTGATCGCGGCTAGCCAAGCATGGCTTTGGAGTCGCGGCAGACTGTGACAAAATCCGGCCCCGCCACACACATCTTAAGGTAAATGACGCATAGATATTATAGATAAACTTAATTTATATATTAGCTAGTTTTGAACAGCTTACTATAAAATTTGCCACTAAATAAGGGGAAGTTTCTTACAAATAGGCTTAAATATACGTCGTTGGTAAAAATGTCGCTGCAAAATATATCATTGTTTGTTACCAGTAACCCACCCTGTTTAAAATTTTTTAAACTGTAACAATCAAAGCCAATCGCCTAGCCGCCCATTATTCATAAGAAAGCAAGCTAAATTATATAAGTGTCAAGCAACTTCGGAAACCGATGATTAGTACTAACTGTTTAAAGTTATCCATGTATGTTCGGATTTAACCATGAAAATTATATATTATATATCTGCCATTACCATGTTTAAAAGCCACAATTTCCTGTTTTTAAATTTGCAATACTTGCTTATCAAAACTCGGCGCACACAAACTACAAGTTACAAAAAAATCTAATTGCCGTGACATAACGTAGAAACGTCTTATTATATACAACATAGAAACAACATAATTATTAAAGTAGATAAAAGCGTAATTTGTATCCATATTAATAGTACTGGTGGCATGGGTTTATTACAAAAAAGTTTGTTTAAACAGTGTGTATCACACTCGGTCCTACTGGGCAAAGAAGGGGTGTGGTGAACATTTTGTGCCAACGGAGCGCCTGGCCAAAACAACGAGCACGTAATTGGTGCGAAGTGTTGAAATTTTGCAAGGTATTCAGGTGGAAAATTTGCCAATTTTCACGTTTTTCGCACTAAAAAATTGAAGTTTTTTGGGTCTGTCGGTTATACCATCAAAAATAGTTAATTTTTATGACACAACAATAAATTTGGTACCATTCGTTTCAACTACTCGATGGGTTCCAAAAATATTCATTTCAGCTAGTTTATGACTAAAACCTTTTCGATTTTCTTGACTTACCAATTGTGCCTCGCTTTTGGTATAAAAAATTTTCGAAAAAAATTTTCTCGATAAATGTATAATTTCATGTACCGTTCGAATCGCATTGACGAGTTGAGATGAATGGTGCAAAAATTAGGTAAATCGGTTCGGGAATTAACGAGTTAGGCTAAAGCTTAGGCTAAGCCTGCAATTAAGCCTGATCTTAGCCCAAGGCTAAGCCTTCAATTATTGGAACCCAAAAAGATCAAAAAATTTGGAAAAATCTGGCTGAAATGGATATTTGCTGAACCCCTCGACTAGCTGAGCCGAATTGTACCAAAATTGTCGCTGTATCTTAAAAATTAACCATTTTCCGGGTATAACCCAAAAGACCCAAATTTTTACCAAATGCACAAATTCAATCCCAAAATTCGGTTCCACCGGCCACCCCTTGCGTGCGCCACTGGAGTGCGCAGGGTATAAATAAGCCTACGTCAACGTTTGTCTTTAAATGCATTGTTTTATACTAAATCTTTTGTTAGAAAGAATGTATTATTATTCGTGTATCTAGTATGTATTTTGCTGATAAAATAATGCGTATACATAAAACATATATATATATAGCTATATATATAACGCATAGGTGTCGATAAAGGCAAAGTAGAAGTTACGCGTCCAAAGACCCTCTTTAAGCAACATATACCCCTAACCCCTAAACGCTCTGCATACACCTTCCAAACCCGCTACAGGCTGAAGTCGAGCGGAAAATTTAAGGGAAAGTTTACAAAAATAAGGTGAAAGTGGCAAAACTTATGGTAATACTTGTGGTAACTTATGGGAAGTAGTAACTTATGGTAATAAAGCTGGGGATATTATGAAAAATTTACTGAATATTGGTCAAAATTTAAAGTGGGGAGTGGGAGTGGAGCAAATTTGGAGTTCCCAAAAATTTCCGAAATTTACCGCCCCCCCCCGTTGCAAACAACTTTCCCATTTAGACCATCTATGTCCCCTAATCAGGCAGATCTTCGACCCCCATGATATAACCGCTGCAAAACTCAACAGAATATTACATTACAAATTCTGTATATATAGTGCTACAAGGGTACAACAAATATACACTGGTGTTTCGAATTCCACGTCGGTCGACATTTAATGAATTAGCGATCTGAACTGTGACATCTTTAGCTTCAAAATAGCACTTCACATCTGCGAAAGAGATGCTTTAGCACGTTTCTCTACACATTTAAAAGACTATTTTAAATCAGATCTTGCTTTATCGTTGTATTCTTCAACGAATTAGTATAAGTTGTACTTGTTTTATTTCAATTTTATATATTAATTAAGCTCAATTGTGATCCTGCGGCTAATCTGAGGGTATATTTGATGCCAGTCAATATACTAAAGAAGCTAAGTATAAAAGTCTCGCCTAGTCATTGCCGTCTTTGATATTCAGGGTTTTATATTTTTATGTGTAAATGCCAAATCGCTTGATACGTTGCAAAAAACTTCATAGCCCCGAAATATCTATTAATTTTAAGTATAACAGATTTACGATTGGTGTGAAATGTTAAGATATTTGTACATTGTATAGTGAAACTAGGCGAAGATAACCAACGCCCGTGCACGTGGCATTCCGTTTTTAACAAAAATAGATATTAAGATAACTTTTGGATAAACAAATCTACCTTTATATGCCACGAGATTGCTGTAAAAGATTAAACGCAAGGCATTTCGAATTGTCTGGACTAGTTAATAGTAGCTACAATTTATGCAGTAGTGCAGGAATTGTATTAAGATCCGTGCAGCTAATGGCCACTATAAGTGTGTAGTTGCAACCACTGCACGCAAAATGTGGAAAGTGAACGACTATATATACAACTAATGTGCAATGTTAGTCACCACACCTACATTACAATTGTCATGGTAGCGACTATGTCAATGCTGACACTGCTGATATGCTTCTAAACCATAGAATAATTTACATTTTTAACAATCAATAAACAAAGACCTAATAAGCATTAAAAAAACTCAAAACGTTTATAATTTATGAGGACACGTGTAACTCAGGAACAGTTTTCTAAATGTGATTAGCTTTTTATGCTACAACTTTGCCTATCGCTTAAACATTAGAATGTTTTTGTACGAAGTATATAATTGAGGTTTTAGCAGAAACCTTGCAATGAAGTCAACACAGTACAGTTTATCCTATCTTCTCCGCCTATTTATAAACAATGAGTAGCTTTGTTTTAGGCCAAAATGAATGTAACATTAGTTGTCATATTTTTGCTGCGAACTGTTTGCACCATTAAGATTAAACATTCATGGTACATCTGTTATGCGTTTATATATGCATACTCCAAGTTTCTGGCGGTTTTCCTTTATAGTGTTGGACTACCACCGTAATAGACGCCAGCTGGCGTTTGTCCAGCCAGCTTAATATCGCTGACGTCGGCCAATTGCTGACACTTTAACAATTTTCTGCCGTTAGCGGTCGCGAAATAAAGTTGGTCAGCAGTTGTGGCCAATCAGTCCTCGTCCGCGGTCTGTACGTTTAGTGCTGTATAGCGAGTGCATTAAACCAGACCACCTGAATTTTTTAATGTATATATGAAAACTCGCCAATAACTAACATGCAATGATTATGTACCGTCTAGCACCATCTTGTCATATTAATCATATAACATGCTTATTATGCATCATTTACGATAAAATACGTGCGCCAGGGCCAAATTATGTCACGTATCCAGCTAAACTAGTTCGGGTGAACTATAGCTTAGCTGGACTACTATGATACATTTTTATAGCTTATCTAGTCTTAATGTGACAAACAGGGAGCTTAGCTAGGCTCTGCGTGACAAACGGATTGTCCGGCTGAACTGTCAATTGAGAAATTTTATTTAGTATTGTGCTTAGTGTAATAGCACTTTGTACTATAGTATTTTAACATTAATTCTAAGTTATATATTTGTTTAATAAACACAATTAACGTTTTAAGCTATATGCCGCTTTTGGGGGATTATCAAGATACGTATATAAAACGTAATGTTCGCGGACTAAATAGTCTCTGGCTTAAGTTATAGGGCTAAGCTGAACGCCTCGTGACAAAGCACAGTCCGGCTAGACACTTGATGACAAATGCATGGCCTAGCTAATCTATTCAAAATTTTAATAGTCGAGCTGGAGTGTATGCGTGACATAGTAGTTAGCCCATTTGAACGCGTGACATAATTAGGACCATGTGCACGCATTTTATTGTAAATGATGCATTATTATACTAGTCAATGTTTAAGGACACACCTCGTAGCTGCCGTCGCCCAGCACTATTTATGATACAGTGATGCTATAGTCTGCATTGGCGTAGAATGCATTGCTTTAGCCATTGCATCCAAAGTTGTACAAAACCTTTACTTGCAAATCGAGCAAATTTTCGAACAAATGCTGAAGATGCGGTTACAATCATGAAATTTGTAGCGTAATAAAAGAAAAACTTCTTGTTCTTGGTAGTCCCATGTCCATTCGATATAGCCCAGCCGTTGAGCCATCGCCCGGCCGTTAGACCGTCGACTAGCCGTCGGCGACTACTGAGCCGATGGCTGGCGATTGGGCCGGTGGCCGGCTCTAAAGTTTACCGGCCGGCTCCTGCCCAACACTACTTCGGAATAAGCGGAAAAAACCATGGTTACAGGCAAAAGTTGACAATATTTTGCTGTTATATGGCATAAATCGACTGGTTTGACGCAAGTGTTTAAACATGATTATAAGTTACGTATATGTGTAGTTTTGAGACAAATATATAACCCCAATTAGCCAACTTCACACTGGAATAATATGATTAAAATCATCTATATTTAGACTTTTTTCTGTATGAATATGTATTTGGCACAAAGTGAAAAGATCGTATACCGCATCGGGGGATTTAACCTGGATCATTTGAGCTCGACAATTGGAGGCTAGCCACCATGCTATTTAGGCGCTGTTGCTCGGTTCTTTAAAAAGCATAGCAAAGAGAGCGAACACTATCGTACCTGCAGACGCTCGGTCCACGACAAACTCGCTTAGCGCGCCACTTCACAATCTACGTTGTACGAAATGTATGCGGGAAAATTTAAATCTTTTTCTGTTGGCAAAGGATTGAACTATTTTCAGGATAAAATCAAATTATTGGTAGCATTTTACATCATTTAATGGACCGACTTGATGCAAATATATCAGGCACATCAGAGATTCGATGATAGTCCCGTTAGTAACCTAAAAACTGACAGTTTTATGGCCTAAATTTTGATATCTGCATCGTAACAACGCAATAACACCACTACGCATCATGCGTGCGAACTTCTCTGGATCCGAAATATATTTATGTTATTACGATAAATTGGATTAGAAATAGTTTGAGGAATAAGTCAAAACACTGGCATTTTATAAATCAATCGATCAAAAGACCAACGTGGTCTATCCGAAATAATTATATTATGATATTTTTATGACGCTGTTGACTTGTTAGAACTCGAGTTGGACTTTGTTAAGCGCCTTCCCAAAGTGCACGCCTAGATGTCTGCGCGCAGTGGTAGTCCCCTGAAGGATAATATTCAGCATGGGAAGTATCCGAGCACCGGTTAGAACAGGTGTCTTGGTCATCACCTAGAGGTCTTGGTGAGTTTAGAGATGCGACAAATGGCGAACGAAAGTCGAAAGCTGGGGCTATAACCGGCACACGAACTAATGGACGACAAGCCACGATAAAAAGTCCTACTTCCCCCTGCGTTATGGAGGACAGTGGGTGACAAACCACGATAAAAAGTCCCGTCGGACGGTCGGCGACTAAATACTGGAGGGCATGTGGTGTCCAGAGAGGACGAACAACAACACCTGTCGAAGGGCGGATGAGCTACCAGCTAGCCAACGGCCATCATAGCCTGGAAAGGAGATGGACACCGCCAGGTTTATAAGTCCACAAAGCGTCTAACCAACATGAACAGCAACTCTATTAACCACATACCGGATTGGTCGAGGCCCGGGTCAACAACCACCGCGGAGTGGAATGGAGAGCTGTAGTTCATGAAGGGAAGACGCGCCTACGGTCGGCATTGACAACTACGGGTTGATGATGATTACGCCGTGTAGTCTTTCATAGAAAGTCTCATTACAAAGGGATTTAAATGTACTAATATGTGCAGTTAAACAAATGGAACATTAATAAAAGAAACAGTTTATGTTGGCTTCTTGAGAAGTGTATGACATTTCTCGTTGTCATAAACGTGACAGGCATGACGTGATTCATTTTGCCCCTCCGCACAACAGTTCTGGGAACATTTCCGGTTTGGAAGTATCATGAATAAAAACTTGTTCCACACCGATATTTGAAATAAAAATTTGTCCACCAAAATTATGAAAAATTGAATTATTCAAATAACTCCTCAAACTTGGAGAGATCGGACTAACATTTTATTATGATACTGTCACACCCTTCAAATCACCAGAACAATACGTAGGAGCGAAATGATTTGCGTGAAGCTCAATATGTTTACATGGTGATTTCGAAGAGTGTCATACTCTTTTCAAGAATGTATCATGAATCGTTCATAGATACAGTTACAAATCGTTCGCTTTACGAACAAAACCTTGAAACATTCCTGGCTGCATTGGGTTTACGTATCGACTAATCAGTAATAGACGATAATTCTAGAACAATACTAGTGTGCTGTAATGCATTCAATAGATGTAAAACATCTATTGTTCAAGCTTATGCAAACGGTGTATATACTAATTTTCATTAAACAAGCGTAGCACTCAATTAAGTTAGCCCTTTGCTTAATAAATTAGTTAGCATTTCGACTAGATTGAACGACCTATTGCGGGTACGCTGAATGATATTTGAGCCTTTTATATTGGTTTTGTGCTAGCTAACATGACGGCGTCTTGCTCAGATCTTTAAGACTCCTCACAACGCGAGTGAATAACAACACGCAGTCAAACCAACGCCACACATCGAAGCGGAGTTAATGCACTACATTGTTTTGTAGTAAGTTGCACCATAAAAACTACATGCCTCAAAAGGTTAAACTATTATAACGGTTTGTATAGTGTTAGCCTGAAAAATGTTTTGACCGCTTTATATGGCAGCACATTTCCGCACTCGCATGTGGTCTCTAGTGCAAGACGAAAGTGTACTGGTGCAGTTAACTGTTGAGCCAAGTAGAAGATCATAAATTTCCCAATCTCAAATTATAATAATACAATTTGTGAAAACTTTGACCCAAAAGTAGGCTTTTTTGGATGCTTTGCCGTCAGGCTTAGATGATTTTAAGATATTATCAATGCTATCATTAGCCTGACTATGAGTGCTAAAATTTGAATAAAATATCGCAAATCAGTGTCGAGTTGTAGGAGATCAACAATCATCAAGTTATGCCACGGAATAACTAGTTCTTGCTTACTTATTACCTAAACAATATTCTAACCACAAGCCTTAACCTTAGCCTAACCTTAGGTACTTATATCAGACATACACTAAGCCTAAGCCTAAGCCTAACCCGCTACTCTACGCCATTCCCTTTTCTAACGATACGTAATGCCCTCAGGATTACCTATGCCAAAAATTTACTGTCGATAATTTTGCATAAACGATGTAATCTGAGGCATAATGCTGAATTGAAATCGGTCATATAATTTTTTATTGCGGAGCTAAAATTCATACAAGAAAGGACTAACAATATTGATCTACATGTTTAAACCGATAATACTATAGTTGCATATAAACGTAAAAAAGTACGTGGTTAGAAAATATATATTTATATTAGAAAATTTACATGATCTTTTGACAAATTTTGGAAAACATAGAGTAAATACGCTACAGAACATTCATCTGCAAAAATAATAACAATAGTAAGAGGGTTCGTCTGCTCAGCGCTGAAACGAAAAACATTTGTTCCACGGATGATTAAAATTGGAAGCAAAAACATTCCACGCCGAAAGGTGTCGACTGAGGTCATAACACCAAAATTTACCTTCATCTGATTATTTTAATTATTTTATTTGATATTGGTTTGGGTTATTAATATCTTTGTGGCACGGAATAGGAAACATAGTCAACTAATTAATTCCTAATTCAGATACTGAAGACTTAACGCCCCAAAATGACTACTAAATAACGGCGAACACTTTTATTGCGACACCTGACAACTTGAAATAATTATATTATCAGAAGTAGGTAGGACTTCAGAAACACTTTGACGTCAACGAACCTCATTGGAAACAAGGTTTGCTGCAGGAAAGTAAGTTTCTCGTAAAACTTATGAAAAGGGCTTAAGTTTTGGTTTGTAGCCCGCGTGAGTTTACGTAGTGGTGGTTATTTTAGTAGGATAGGGTTGTACGGTATGACTAATGCCAACACCTGTTCAGTTGTATGATATAGTTTTAAATTTAATACATACAATAACATCTATCACGAAAATATACAAACAATAAACACTTACGTTAGCACGCAAAACAAGTAGCACTTTGATTGAAGAACACATGTAAAATTGTGCGATTATTTTGATCACCGTTTGTAGCAACTGAGGTTCTACATTAGCGCGCCCGAGCTTAAATAAACTTTGATATGGGGTTCAAGCTAAACTTAAATTCCGTAATTTCTCTAACAGCGAGGTTTACGCAGCTAATGTGGAGAAATTCTCGGAATTGGGAATTTAAGAGAACCTCGTTTTTGCGAAATGCCCGGAAACTCTAACCCAAAACAATCTGATGAAAATCCTGCAAAAAATATACTTACATCTCCGCTAATGTACGTGTAATGTTTGAGCCACCCAGCGCTAAAACTCAAATCCGATAGGTACATAACCTACAGCCCAAACACACAAATTTTATAAATTTTAATTATTTTAAAAGTCTCTTCTCTCTTAAATTTAATAAATCTAAGAATAAATGAGATCCATAGTGTCAGAAACGGCCAAGGGATGCCGTCTGTAACTTGTTAAAGTAAAAGACAAATTAGGCCAAATTAGGTGTTAATGATCTATAGGGTGTCCTATTACGCGTCTCATTAAAATATCAAAAGGGTCAAGTGATCCCCCTGCACATTTCGAGTCAAATTTGTACAGTTAATATAACTTGATCCACTGTGTTGAAACGTCGCAAGCTTCACAAATGTAATCATAAATATTACACACACGTACACGCAATACTGCAATGTGTAAACACAGTAAACCCGTTCAAATTCATTCTATACATATAAACAAATAAACATACAATAACACAGTCATGACATACATGGGGTTTGTATTAAGTGTACGAAAGAAATGAATTAACTGTCCGAAATTGATAATGTAAACAGTAAATAATGAATTGTACGAAAAGGCAGCCTAATATTGAACGAATGAAATGTACAAAAATGCACACAAGAATGAAAATGGATAATTTGTACGAAAACAAAGTAACCATCAGCAACACTGCTTAATTTTTAGACAAATTACCAAGTGTCAAATTTCAACTTACATTGTGATAGGCCTCTGAATTCGTCGATAAAACCTCAGAAAATTCCATGTACAATTGAACAGGAAAGCGAGCAAAAGGAACAACTTGCGACAACACTTATGTAATGGGAACTAATTTATGAAATGGGAAATTTTCTAACATTTCAACTTTCAGCGAGAACCGGACAATTTCGT
>JASANE010011316.1:0-64565 GCA_030248225.1 Trileptium ribeirensis
ACGCTTAATCACTGACCCGGATAAACCCCTGATATCGTACTGATGCACCCCATCTACTAATATATATAAAATTTCCCTTTCCCCTTCTACTTTTTCCGTATTGTGGCGGAGATTTGGCTCCATGGTTGAAGGAAAACAAGAAAATGTTAGAAGAAAGCCGAAGAATTGTCAGCTTGGCATGCCAGAGGGCAACGGATACAGGGTCTACACTGCCAACGGTCACCACGAATGAAGAGGCTGTGGAATGAGTTGAGAAGACGTGAAGAAAAGGCCAGACAGGAAAAGAAAAAGAAAGCGTAGACGTAAAGAACACAAGTCGCTACAGGAGCGAGTGGAAAAGCAGTGGCGGGAACGACTGATACAAGACATGAAAGAAGCGGAAAAGAGAAGACATGTCGAAAGTGTATAAACTGCTGAAGAAGCTGGGTCAGCGAGACATGGATAGAATCCTAGATCATACGTCTTCACCCCTGCTGAATTCAAAGACCGCTTTGAAATATTATCAGCTAAGCAACATGAAAACGACAAACCCCTTCTCAAAGAAACGATAGCTGAAATAGCAGTAGGAAGAGACGGGGAAGCACGGGAGGCTGCAAAAGAGTCAAAAGAGGCGATCATGAACCAGGAGCTGACGGTGGTATTGAGAAAGATGAAGAATGGGGCAGTAGGGGCGGACGGAATTAAGCTGAGCTTCATTCTGAAAGGCGGACGAAAGCTGTTTCAATCAATAGGCGACATCATCAGGCGAACAAATAGGAGTCGAACATCAAACTGGGTCTGGTCATCACCCTGTTCAAGAAAGGAGATCGAAAGGACAAAAATAACTGCAGAGGTGTATGTCTTCATACACTATGCAGCAGAATAATGGCAAGGATTATAGCCGCACGAATCAGGAAATGGGCTGAATTGCTCCAGTTGATCGATGATAACCAAAACTGATTCCGTGGTGGAACATAAACAGCAGACTCGACCCAAATAATAATCAGGATTGCCGAGGAGGCTACGAAAGATGCTGGTATGGCCGACAGGGACGAAACGTCGGCAGCTATGCTGCTAGACATCACGAAAGCCTACCCAAGAGTCAGCCGACCGATCTTATGGAGCCTTCCAGAAAAGACTGTAATGTAGAAAGGCTGTCTCCGGGTGCTGAAGGGTTTACATGAAAGTACGCGCTACAAAGTTTTGGGTACGACTGGTTGTAGTGAACGTTGGACACCAAAACGTGGTCTTAGGAAAAGACGCGCCACCTCACCGATCCTCTTTAATGTGTATCAAGCCGAAGCTTTGAGACAAGCATCTCATAAGAGATACGAAAAAACCGCGGCAAAAGGCATCAAAACTGGAATAGAATGCTCTTGGACGCCGAGGAACTCACTACTACTACAGCAAATTCGTTCCTCAAGGACTAACTCAGCGGCGGAAACGTTCACTATCTCAGTATCATTATTCGCGGATGACACCACGCTACTGGCCACGGATGTAGAGATGCCAGACGGAAAGGAAACAGTGAAACAGGGGCTCTAGAGATTTGACGAAAAGTGTCACGACGGCAAGAAGAACCACCTGACGTTCGCCCACGCGGACAGCATGGGAATCCGAATGCTCGGCTGCTGGCTCGGCCGAAAGAAAGATTTTCGTAATAGAATTGCGAGGGCAAGCAGGGCTTGGTTCACGGTAATGAAGAGACTGTGGAAATTAAGGCTGAGAAAACGAATGCAAGCAAGAATAGTGGAAGTGTGTGTGGAGTCCAGGGTTGTCATAGGAATTGATTTTTAATTCCCACCCAACCTATTTTCACGAGAAATTCCATGGGAATTTCCATACAGCCCTTTTTGTGGCCAGGCTATGGAATTTTGCTGGGAAGATTACGTTATAGATGATACGTGCAGGATATGGTATCAATTTTTGTCAGAAGACACTCTTATCGACTCATCAATGCTTTATTGGATAAAACAAAAAGCTAACCTCAGTTTTCAATCTACTGACGGAACTAGCTGTACGTTAGAAATAAATTGCCATGATAAACGTCAGTATCATGTCTGCTGTCTGCAAGTGTTACTTCGGCTCCTAGCAGTCTGGTTTCCCAAGAGATATGTTTGTATCTTGGGGACATGTTACCATGAGATATGTTAGTATCATGGTTTCTAGGTTCAAGGTAAAAGTTCGTACCTTGGCTGGAGGGTTAGAAATGGGAAACGTTTGTATCCAATAACCCAGCATGTGTACGGAAACTAGAGAAATCAGTTAGTATCTAGCGGCAGATGTCCGGGCCCATGGGCGGTTGTAACCTGGCTATCGGGCGCGTCCCATATGGCGATGGGGATGTTGAGCAAATGCGCCATACTCAGCAGTGAACTTGATTCACCGTGGATCGACGTTGACAAAGAATTTGCACGTGCGTGAATTGTTTGGAGCAAACAAAAAAGTTTTCAATCGGTTCCAAATATTCTCACGTAGGAATTGAGTTCCCATGGGAATCAAAATACTTCCAATCCCCATGGGAATTCCCATTCCCATGACCACCCTGGTGGAGTCCGGGATGTTTCTCGACTGCTCGACAAGACCTTGGTATCAAGCGGAAACGCAAAAGCTGCAACGGATTGTGAATAATAGCATATCGATTTATATGGATGGATAAGAAAGATGGGCCAGGTTTGATCCAGATGGAAAGGGGTCAGATAAACATGTACAGCGTCCGACAGAATCTCAACATCAGGTTGACAGCATCCGACTAAAGATTGAAAAGAGATGCTGGGAAAAGATGGGGCGCGTCTTACGGATGCTCAAAAACAGGACGACCAAGAAAATCACACTCGGGTGGATGAGTGAGAAGCCCAACGTCCGGAAGAACACCAGACTACCATCAGTTATTGGCTCCATTTAATTAAAGAGGCCAACATCAACACGGACACGATTGAGCGGCATTTCTTGGACAGAAACAACTGGAAACTACTGGTGAGAAATAGAATCGCTGAAATACGACAATTTGAGAGATATGCGACTGGCACAGGGACAGTACGGGACACAAACCGAAAGCGAGAGCCTACCGCGTGACCAACTCTCCACTAAGTGAGACTGGAACGGTTGCGGCCGATCTTCTGCGAGTAAAGCCGGCTTAAAACAATACCAAAGGCGGACACATCGGACAAATAGGAAAACAGACGTTCCCTGCCGAATATGTTGAACAACGGTGCTGGATTGCGAGGCCTCAAGGTCGAACCACGAGAAAGTGTGTCATGGCACTGCGAGAGGAACCTGTCGTCTTTGTCACGAAGCTCAATCGATGTCCAACATGTCAACAATCCAACATAAGCGGTCTTGCATAAGGAGACTGAGTTTGGGAACTCCAGAGGTAACAACAGTGCAGAACAATTTGCAACGAGGATGGGAACATGCGACTGATGTGGAAAAGAAATAATGAAGACGAACTTGAGTTGGCACCAGAAATCCATGTCGTGTGCAACGGTTGCCGGAGACGGGGCCAAGAATAACAAGCATGTAAAACATTGCTATCGTTTTGCCACCACCGTAGCGACAGTAGCAAATTATAAACATTGTTGCAACAATAATTCAGTTGAACAGCATTGGATTTCCCGCAGCTCATTACAACCTAAACACTAAAGCAAATTCGAATTAAATTTAAACACTCATAAAAATCGTGAAGAGTAGGAAAGACGTCCAGAATGCGCTCAGAGTGCGACAGAAATTGGTCGTGAAATATATATACAGGGTGCCTCATATGTTAGTCACCATGCCAAATAATGAACACATCTGAAAGCATTTTGGTATGCCCATACTCTCATATACAAATTAGATTTATGATATTTTACTTTAAGCGAGCACCTGGGTGCCTACACGCTGAATGAATTCTTCCAGTCGAAAACGCATACTTAACACACTTTTCGAACCATGTCAGGCTCCAGAAGGGAGACCTCATCCGGTATAGTATCTTTCAGACACAACAGGATTTGTGATTTGCGTTGGTCATGATTTATCAACAGTATTATAGCAACATAGAAATGAAACCTCACTAGCTATATATGCTCAGACTACAGAAACGATCAGACAGAGAATTTTACTAAACGTCAGGCGTAATTCGCCAAATGGTGAAATTTCACACCTTCGGCACGGACGGTGGTACGGTGCCTCAGGGGATAAACGATCATGCTATCTCCAACGGGACCGGCGCCACCCGGCGGAGGGGGTCCGAGCCTCAAGGATAATCCCATCTTGACAACTCAGCCTGAATAAATTTCAAATATACAATACCCAACATCTCAATCAAAATTTTATAAGCTAGTTATAATAATTATAGCTATAATGCAATACGGTATGGGCGATAAAAGTGACAGTCACGATTCATCGACAGTGTTATCAGCATAGAAATGATTCCACACTGTCTATATATATGCTCAAACAATAGGAACGACCAGTCACAAATGTTTACTAAACGTCAGTCATAATTCGCCACACTGTGAAATGATAACTGATGTTCGTGGTTTGTTATTTGGACCTGTTGGAATGTTTTCTATCTTTCGCACAACGAGCAAACCGTCCAGAACGCGACCTGAAAAGTCAATGATTTAAAGCAGTGATGCAACCCAACGAATACTCAAAAATGGATTAGGCGAAGTACCATTGCGCTTCACAGATCCCGCGTATTGATTTTAGTTGCTTAGGACATGGGCAGAATATGTTTGCTCTTAAGATACAAGTTCCTATAGCTTTTGTTAAAACCTGATGAAATAGTTCTCAAACTCTGATGAAAATTAAAATGTTTGTAAATTTTTATTTTAATCTGACGAAATTTTCTCGGGTGTTTTCTGTTATCCCCCAGCCGGAATTTCGTCAATTTTAAAGGTACAGATAAAATTTTGGTACCAATCAATTCAGCTCGATCAGCTGGTTCAGAAAATGCTCACTTTACCCACATCCCTGACAAATTTTTTTTCCGATTTCTTGAGGTCCCAATGGTCCCCCTCGGGAACCCAAAATTTTTTTCTTCGGAATATGGTCATGTTTGGTACCATTCGACTTGCCTTGATGAGACGAACCGATTGAAATCTACCCCACCGTTAGAAAGTTATGAGGGTCCAAGTAACCATGAGGGGCAGAAATAAATGCAGGCCATGCCGTTCTGGGTATACTAAGCCTAAGTCTGGGGGCTCGCGCCCCCCGAACCCCCGCTCTAAGATGTTCTTTTTTCTAACGTTATAATGTACTACCCATTGGGACCACAAAAATCGGAAGAAATTTTCTGTCAGTGATGTGGGTAAATTGCTGAACCACCTTATCGAGATGAATCGACTGGTACCAAAATTTTATCTGTATCTTTAGAATTGACGAAATTCCGGGTGGGGGATAACCTAAAATACCCATTTTCTCGAATTACAGCACATGAATGGGAACCTTTCGGTTTTAAATGGTTTGCCCGAGTCATTGATTGAGCTAGGTTGACCAACGAAACACTGTAAAGTTCGCGTTATCATCGCACTTGTAATTTCAGTTTGGAGAGATTGACCTCCACCTTGCTGTCAGTTGTGTCTAGACTCTAGATAACCAATATTTAGACCATTTTCAGCGTAACATTTTAATAAATTCGACTGTTATGTGTCGCTCATAGAGAAATGTGTCCACTTGCTCAACATCCTCAGCATATACACATTTGTGTATGGAAACATTACATTCGACAATATGTAACCTTTCGCGAGTTGTTAACGGGAAGCCGTTCCGGCGTAACAACTTTGGTACGTTGTTACGCATAAGCACCTTGCACTTTATAACATCCATCTGCAAACGTTTTGTCTGTACTTCGACGCCATTTTACAAACACTGAATTTGATCACTAACCCAAAGATAAAGTCCTTTGCTATCCAAGGGAGGTAATGTGACTAAGTGTGGTGTATCCAAAATGTCCCCTCAACTAATAGCAAATAACTGTTAGTGACCTTGTCATGGTTACTTGTGTATTGGTCAATGATGGCATTTTAAAAGTGCTTGCAGAACCAATACGTAGCAATGTCGTCAAGCATCTACGTTGCCGACTTAGCTGCTAATGAGCAAACACAACATTCCTAAAATTATTCTGTTTACAGAGAATAAGTCAATGGAGAAAGGCGGCATTGTTTATCAGCTCATTGAAGAAGTAACTGGCAAACACCAGATTCTCTCTTTGTTTTCTCTAACGAGATGTTATTAAACACAGCGCAGCGCTGTTTAATTAATCAGTCAAGCGCCAGATTTGCCTAACTCGGGTCGAAAGCAATCTCTAATTAGTGGCGATAACGGAATTTCCTAACTTACATTTTTTGACGAGTTCAGACGGTATAATCCGACTAAACGAATTATCTATTATTTTTTGTACAACCTTACACCAATTCTGTTGATGCTTATATTACACTGTTTTAACTTACGTTATGTTTAGAGATATGTTATCAGAACATACTAAGCGCTTCTGTCGGCAAATTGAAAACTACCGAAAAAATTTAAGTTTAAAGATACTTGGAAAATCATAGCAAAGCCAGAATTTGAGGTCTTGATGCCTTGTGTAACAATATATTAACCGCCACAAAATATAATTCAGAAAAGTAAAGAAATTCAATTTATCTTTCTTTTCTATACAACTGTGGTTTTTGTGTGACAATTTCGTATTTTCCTCAAATTTAGTATTTAAAGGTACAACGGTACAATACTTTCCAAAATGACTGTCGACTCGCTCGAAATAAGTTTGTTCTAAAAAAGAATTTATTAACTTAAATACTTTTGAAATGTCGAGCGAGCCACTCGCTCGAGACTGGCTCGAAATGCGAGTTATTTCTGGCGCGTACTGTAGTTGGGCACACATTAATGAATTACATAGTTTGTGGGTACCAAATTTAATGCTGGAGAAAATTTGGGAGAATGTTTCGTTACTTAACATTTGGTTTTACAACTGAAGACAGGCGCTACTGTGGGAATGCCTCCAACTAACTTACAAGATTCATGTATTCTTTTTCCTACAAGTTATATTATTTATGAAATTCAATTCTACTGGTATAGCATGGTTCAACGTCGTATCACATGGCTACATATGATCACTTCGCTCTTTATTTTGAATAAAAATGTTACAGTTACGACTGTACGTGACAAAATTCGTATGCTGTTATAAAGTTGCGAGCGCACGCAACAACATTCGATCGTAACACATGAGCAGAATAACGACTTCAGCAATGTTGTTACATACGTGTGATTATGCGTAACAACGTACCACAGTTGTTACGCAAAACTGGTTTTTTACTATTAAAGATAATTTAATAGAAGAAATAAGACGAGGTGCAGATTTATAAATTACAGTCGCGACCAGAAATAAGTGCAACCGAAAACGATCAAAATCGAAATCGATCGAAAATTCGTTTAATCGCAATCGGTCGAAATTTCATTTAATCAAAAATGTTGGAAATTTTAAAGCTTTGAAATTTATCCAATTGCGTGAAAATCGAATATGATCGAAATGTCGTTTAATCGAAATCGATCGAAATTTCGTTTAATCGAAATCGATCGAAATTTCGTTTAATCGAAATCGATCGATTATTTTGCACTTATTTCTTACTGTGACTGTAGTATCTATACGGAATCTCTAGAACACACCAAAAGCAATATTTTGGCAGATATGATTTTGGCATGGTGAGTTATGACGATTAAAATCTACATCGTGAATTACTTGCTGTGTGATCTTAATTAAAAGACACAAGGCCATACCACCTGCAGTAGTTGAGAATTCAAAGCAATACATAAACCGTTTCATATACAAATAATCTGTGTGTTGTGCAATGTATGACAATCTCAAGCTGATGCGAATGAACTCGGATTGCATGATTGCAAGCGGCGTTCGCAAATCATTCAGCCAGTTGCAAGCTTTTGCTCGAGTCGCAAAGCACAGTTATAAATCAACAGAAAATATGTTAATCCGTCACACGACAACGTGCGCTGCTGCCATTTGGCAGCAGTCGGCATTAAAGAGTTAAACACAACTATCATATGTACTAATAATGTTGGTTTTAACTGGTTGGAAATTGTCACGCGTGTTCTATTATGTTATATGCAACAAGCAGTTGCACAGGTAAAACACATCCAATTTTACTTACAATGCAGAAAATAGGTGGTACGGTGTACCGCTTATGGTAATACTAAGCCCTCTAAAATGCTAGTCTGAATAGCTTGATTCCACCGTTCTAAATGGTACCAGAAACAAGTTGTGATGTGTTGCATTAACTGAGTAAGCCGTGTGGTATATGCATGTACATTGTTGCTTAAGGTTGCTCTAGGGACCGAGCAACATCTCCCAGATACAGTACCCGACAAAAACAATGCTGTTCGCCAGGTGATTGTTGTCTGCTTACTCGCTACTAGAAACATGTTATATGTTGCACTATTCATGCGAAGGACGGCACTCATTCTTGCGTAGTGTACCTGACTGGTTAAATGCTGTAAGGATAAAATCGATGCTATAATTAAGCAGCTTATAGTTACATGACGTAGCGAATGCGGTTATTCCTGTAATGTTATGCCTGCAATTTTTGTGCTGAATATAATCTTATATTCCACGGACATTTAACCCAAATCAATTTTCTAGTTACCATGTTATGGTCAACACCAAGGGTCGTACTATTTTCCGCAATTGTATTTACCTTCCGAATAATTTTACTGGCAGTCAGATCGCAGCAACAATTTAGTAACGAATAGCGAGTCTTATGCTTTAACCCCTGGGCCGAAATAGGTAAATTTTGAAGATACGGGAATAATTTTGGTACGAGTCAACTCAGCTGAAACGAATGGACAAATTGACCAATTTCGGTTTGGGAGGCTAAAGGAAAATGCACCGAATAGCTTCAATGCGGTAGAATTTATAGAATTCGGGCTGTATATTTTGCCGCCTTCCTTTACATATTCCACCACTCAGCTTTAGCAAAAAACAGTGTTTATAAACAACATGCGTGCCATCCAAAAAAACTAACGGACAGTCGAAATTTTCCGCCAAGGCCAGAGAAAATTCTTCGTTACGCCCGCTCCACTGACCACACTCAGCATTTCATTCAAGTTACTCTGTTTGCGAATATCGACAAGTTATAAACTCAACAATTCTGTTTACTAGGCGGACAGTTATTGCCATAAGTTGTTTCGCCACAAGTACTGTAAAACAAAATCGAGACGACTACCCCCACTAACTTGAACCACTTAGTCAGAGGATGCCAATTGCAGGATTCGTAAAACACGCCTTAATACCTGGAGCAGAACTATGCAGTAAAACGCATTACTCATAATGCACAGACAGACTGACAAATGGAGAAAAATAATATTACAGGCTCACGGTTGTGACAAAAATATAACATTCGAAGACGACAACGAGTAGATTACTGATAATGAAATGTGGTCAGCAAGAACACAGCATGCACCGTTAATATGTACCTGAAGGTTTGTTTCTAGCATACTTCCGTAGCAAAGATAGACGTACAATAGTGAAATAGCTAGTATTTTACTAATTTTATTTTTTATTCAGGGTTTCACATAACGGGTTTCTCACTTTGTGGCTCAAAAACTTCTTAGAATATAAAAGAGAAATATCGTTTATGAATATGTTTCCGCAAAAAAAATTTAATACCGACACAAAGTTACAAAGGTATATAAAAATAATAGCAACCATTCTTACCAAAAACAACATGTTTGTTATCCAGAAATTCGCATTTGGCGCATGTTATAAAGAATTGGCAGCCATTGGTATCTTTTCCAGCGTTTGCCTGCAACCAAGTAAAGTTATTATTGTTTAATAAGCCAATATATAATTTACAATTCCCCGCTAAGTACTAGAAACTACGCCAGGCCCTGAACGAACATTATTGTAAGAAATTCCAGAACCACAAAACGATTTGTTCGAACGCATTTCTATATTATAAACTAAGTGTTAAATTATGTATCTAATACACAAACACAATATATTATATTTTATATCTACTCGCAGAAAGCAGCGCAAAACCTGGTACATGAATCATGAAATATTTGTGCTGTACTCCCGATAAATAAGCATTCTTAAAACGCATATTTAGGCCATTCTTGACGCCCTGCACGCGTTACATAACCAAATAAATCAAGATAAACTATATGATAGAAATCGAGTTCGTTGACCGTAAACCCAGTGAAAAATACTGAAAACGCAGACGTTATGCGTTCTGGTCTCCATGCAGATAACCAGACCAAGTATCGAAAAACAATATACCATTCTTCATGTCCTGCATGCAATACATAACCAATCTACTGAAGTAAAACTAAGATACACATGCATCCAATGTGTGAACAGCTTATTACAGAAAGCTGTTCAAGTTTTTATATAAGCATCTTAAAACCGTAATTTTGCATGAGACATTTAAGCCAATAAAAGCAACTTGTCATGTAAAACAAAGCAAACAGCGCCTTACATTAGCTCTTCAACGTGTTTAGTATTGACGTGGTAAATGAAGCCGTTTCAATATTTGTCATTTATTATTTAATCATCGCAATGCGTTCATCATAGCTTGTCAACCCATAACTTTGATTTAAATAACACACATGGGATTTTTGGTTAGTATAGTTCCCACTCTTGAGATATTACTGTCTTAAAAATAGTTAAAAATTTGTTAAACGGACCAATATTATTACAAGTAATTATATTGTGACAGATGATGTCATTAGCAATTATTTTACATTGTACCGTTCGTGCCTCTAAAACACTAAATTAAAATCTTAAATTTCTGTGGTTAATATACGCGATAATGAACATTAAACAAACCATTGAAAGAATACCGGGACCGGTGTGCTTGAGATCAAAGTTCTCATCCATGAATTTTTCACCATAGATACTCATCATACCAGTACCATCGCCCTGGAAAATGATTAAAAATTCTTTATACGAAAAACTAGAATCACAGCCAACAACCACGGACTGTGTTTTTTTAACAGCACTGGTGAATTATGTATTACTGTTTTACTCGGCTTATAACACAGCTTGCTGCAATAAAACCTTCTGCCACGTTTATCAGATCATCTAAACCGAATCACAATTTTGTTTGCTGTATATCTGAAGAATATGCGCTGCGAAAATATTTGGTTAACATTATTTATTTAGTCACACCGCGGACTACGATCATTAAAACCATTTACCACGCTTTGAGCCTGAATTTTGGCCGCATAAGTTGTGTATGCATACTAATTGTTGTGCAGTTCATTCCAATTTATAATCTTAAAGGTATACTATACGTAGCATTAAATTAATAATCTCGCTGGGTTCCTGAATAGCCCAGGTGCTGTCATCGTTAAATCAACGTCAAGCTACCAAAAACTTTATATAGCAGATGTTATCCTCACTAAATGTCTTTGTCACCTTGAATAGTTTTGCCCACAAAAGGGAACCGAACGGCTGAGCACTTTTGAAATTTTTAAACTTTGTCTCTACACCAAAACATAATGTGGGAGAAATTTTTAGGGCCAATACCAAGACTATCCCTTAAAGCTGAGGATAACTACAGTCCAAAACGAGGCGCTGAGAGTGACGTTACGATGTATTACGTAGTGGTGCCAGAAAGCATCCTGGTCTTCGTTAACTTTAAATAAATCTTTGAATACAAAGATGCTAATAATATTATCGAAACTCCCACTGCGCATACATGAAACAGTCTGCCGTTGTCTGCATCGTTTTTTGGAGGCGCTGGTAGCCAATAAGTGGCAGCTGTGTCTTCTGGCCCAAAAGAAAACTAGTTTTCACTGTATTCAAAATTTAATCAATTAGCAAACCGTATAAGTTAGCAGCTGCCATCGATATTGAAGTATGCAGATCTATGATTCCGCTGCGGTAAGTCTCTAAAGAGCGAGCAGTTATATTTTCAATAATTGTGTTTGATTTTTAGCAAATATGTACAACCACTCATTATTAGCAAATTTGCTTTGTCAGCACCAGGAGCACTGGATTGTTTTCTATCAAAATTCTCGGGCCCGGAGTTGGTCTAGGAGTCCAGTTTTTAAGGAAAGTCGGCCATAACAGTAACCGTCCCCTTTTTCTCAGCCATTATGAAAGAATATAAATACCATCGAATGAATACAAACAAGGGCGGTCAGGATTGGTACGCTCTGGATCGGCCCGTAAGGCCTTTGTTAAAATGAAGTTACAAGACTAAGTAATATATGTTCATTTACATTAGCTCAACCCTCTGCTCTCTTTGCAGATAGCATATAACAGTCACTCAAAACATCATTGAAATATGTGTATCATAGATGAAACTGGGTCATTTCGGATCACGCTTATGACCGATCTCATAATCATGTACTCTAAGGTTAATGGCCCCAAGCTGCCGTCTTACCCAGCAACTCAAAACCATGTATTATTTTTTCCTCGTAGTATTATTATGTGCGTTGGTGGTGATGTAAGGAGTTCTGCCTTGTACAGGCAGACGGCTGTAGTACTTAAAAAAATAAAAATAGAATACAAAGTTTTATATTTAAAACTAGGTTTTTGGTTTTCTTAAAAGGTTCGGTATATAATTTGTATTTGGAGTGCTACGACGTCGGTGATATTACATCTTCGGTATATAAGTCGTATCGTTTTGCTTAAAGGGCTCAGTCGTGAATTGTTGTTCCAGCAAATTAGCTTACATTTTGTTGTACTTTGAGTTTCGTCGCTTAATATTTACACGCCGTCTGTCTAAGACTGGCATAGTTAACTACTCGCTCATGTGGTATTGTACGAGGCACATTGCGCTGTTGGCTAGCCTGAACAAGGTCTGCGTAGTGTTGCCTGCCTAAGCAGCAATTCAGATAGCGCAAGAAGTATCGACTGTTTGTCCGCTTCCAATAGCACTAACATCTGGCGCCTGAGCAAGACAATATGGAGCACAGTTATTTGCGTCTGGCTCTTAGACGGACATTTGAAACGGAACACATTTCGATACAACCCTCGTACCGGCCAACGCTATACTAAACATAAGAGAACAGTGTATTTAGCCGTCTTCTTTGCTCGGCTCTTCCACAGAAATACAGTGAAAATTCAAGCGCTCGCAAACAAAGCTGTGTGAAGACGATTGCCCAAAATTCGCAATAAAAAGACGACCAGTAGAGTTAACAAATGACAGAGTGTTGAGATGGAACTATAGTGTCTAGCTAAAACCTTACAGGAGACGCAATTTTAGCCCGTCCAAATAACGAATTATCAAGTAGCTGTTGAACTCTGTTCTAAAGCATTTTCATTTATGGATTCACAGATTTATTATAAATTGAATGCTTTGGAAAATTGAGTAGTCACAGGGTCACTAAAATAACCGGGTACCTGGTCGCCGTGTTACTGTTGTGACTGAGTAACCAGTTAACTACCGTAGACCGGGTCACCGGTTTACTACCATAATCGCCACATCGAGTTGCTACCGTTACTGCGTCACCGGGTTATTACCGTGACCGTGTCCTTATGAAAAGGAAGTGACAAGGAACTGCTGTTCGGTGTTGTATTGCCTTTCCCAGGCTAGACGACAAGGATGTAGTCAATGTCACAGCCAACCACCCTTCTCCTAACCTCGCACCCTTCTGATGGGCTTTTTATTGTGAATTAAGAACAGTAGCCATCGCAGAGTTTGGTCCACCAGCAATTGAGAACGCACTGTTTTTTTAGAAAAATCTAAACAGTCAAAAAAGAACGCAAAAGATGCTGCTTTGATATGTTGAACATAGCAGACAACCGAATGATCTGAGCTACTACATCACACCGGATAAGTACAGTGTCACACCCTCTGACCAGGTGATCCAGCTACATATAGGACTCAAAACTGACCCGATCACCTGGATCTATCTCTGACGTAAACTATAACTTATTTTGTAGTAATATAAAGCTGCACTTGTTTATTAATATATTCTGTTATTGCCACAATTATTCTGTGCTCTATATATACATATATCATACAAACGACAAGTATGCGGTAGAATTTGACTGTCGCTTTTTGAGCGACCAAAACATCGAACGAGTAGTAATGAGATCAAGCGAACAGCTAACAAAAATTTAGTGGTCACCAAAAGTTGTGGTGCAATATTAAAAATGTGTTCTGAAATTTTAAGCCAAATCTTATTCACATCACTGCTACAGCAATATCAACGTTTGTTCAACCAAACAGCTAATATGGTAAACTATTTGACAGGTCTACGTCGTGGCTCTAAACTATTTTGCGACTCTTTAATCATGGAGTGCTCTCAAAAGAATTCGGGAACAGAATGTGCTCAAAAGTGGACATAGCGATGTGCATACGTACCTTGCGCATTAAAACTATAAATTGATTCGGCCTTCGATTAAAGCTAAATACCGTAAGCCTTATAAATCAAAAAGAATTCTGACAACCAGAAGAGCCTAAGCACAGCTTCTAGTTACATATATACAGTACAACGACTAATTTCATTATATTAATACCACCATGACCCACAAAGTAACAACCATGGGCAACAATTTAAACTACATAGTGTACATAGCAAACGCATGTTTAAAATTTTGTGCCGTGCGAACCTTCTGCATTTTCATCAAGCTAATTGACAAAAGTAAAAGAAAGCAACACAACGCGCACTTACGTTAACAAAATCGCCTCCCTGAATCATGAAATCTTTGATAACCCTAAAATTAGAAACAAACAATCTAAAAACTGATGAAAATAAACTACGGACAGTGTCAAGGAATTTATATCCACGTTTACTGTATTAATAATTAATTAATACTTAACAATTTATTATACTGCTACTGAAGAAACCAGAAGACAGTATTTTTGACAATGCAGAACGATATTTAAAATAATGGTATTACATAACCGTGCGTTTTACGAAATTCACTTGGGCTGTACAAGGCCTTCTGTATGAAACATCGCACCAGCAGCGATATATGTATACACTAATTGGTTGATGCTACTGTTTATTCAATGTATAGAATATAGGATGTAAATACAAACACCAACTGTTACTGGCCTTTTCATTTGCCGAAAAACGTGGCGGATTTCCATGGGACCACAGGTTCATTCCCGAGGGAAAATCTCGGCCAATTTCAAATTTTACGCTTATTTTTGGCCTGCTTTTGCTATGCGCACACATTTTCGATACTGATGATATTATTAGTAGCAGCAATGAAACGGGGTAATGGGTCACGGCGTCAGTTGAGGTCACATTTCTCACGGGATCACGGAGTCTCGGGGTCAATAGACTGACCCCGTGACCCCAGATAAAAAATTATCCGTTGAAATTACAAACTATTTCATTACTTGCTCTATACAAACATCTCACTAACATACTGTTCCATATAATCATTTATTTATTACTATATAACTTTTTAAATTTTTTGGCGTGGAATGCTCACGGGAGGTCATGAAAATCACAAAAATGCAGAAATTTACAAAGTCGGTCTTTCTTGGCCAAATGCCGGCTAGAGAGCATAATGGAAAAGATCGGTATTAATTTCTGAAACAGCAACAGTCATGAGTAAAAATGAATCCGCGCCAAAGCTGTTTCACTTGTAATATGCTACTACGTTCATTCCCGCGACGTCTTGTTATTTGTTCTCTGGAGTAGTGGGTTGATTCGATTTCAGACGCGCCGAACAATGTAAGGACGCTTGTAAGCTTAGGCTTATCACTCAAACACAAGCTTAAATAAATGAATATGTGAGAGAAACTGTAAAAGCGCCCAAAGTCAGTTGACGTCCATAATTTCTGAAACTTGTTCCTGATTCGAACATCTGATGTTATTTGTTTATTAGTGCCTTTAAATCTAGGCTCCTTAAGTGTTAGTAGAGTTATTTGTATACCGTGAGAATTTTCATTTTTTTTTGGTTTTCAATTTTCTTTCACATTGTGAACATAAAATATTATTTTATGGGCGCGTGGTCTTTCTCATGATATATATTGGTGGCTTATAAATTTTTATTGGTTACGGTAGCGGAGACTTCAGAATATTGGAAACAAATCTCTTTTAATGAAAACATAATTTTATTCATTTTATGTATTTCAGAAGTTAAAAATTCTTGTGTACCAGTGTTTATATATATATTTATATATTTATTATCAACGGGGTCATGGGGTCACGGGGTCAGGATGCGACGGGGTCACTTAGATGTGACCCCGTTCCATTGCTGATTAGGAGTTGTAATTGTTTTATTAAATCACCCCGAGGCCACTAACAAGTCTTTCCCGCTCCTAATTTTTATTTTTGTGCGTTTTTATGTGATATGAATCAATATCAAACATTGGTGATTTTTTTGAAGTGGGGCGCGGGACGAACTTGGGCGATCCCCCCATCCAACCATAATGGCGAGGCCAGCGTTACTATAACAGATATTATGCTAAGGCAGATTTCGCTTCACTGTCTTACCGTCTTACCCATAAGTAAAACACATCAGCGTTTAAAATATTCTAAGCGATAGAAACCACGAGTTTCCATTTAACTTGCATTAATACTGATATAAACGTCAGTGTTAGTTTCCACTAAACATTAATTATTGTTACTAACTAAAACCATCCTTCACCAAAATCGTAAATGAACTGCTACAGTACATAATACAGCTTACCGATGAAAAGGAGAATTCTTATATCCTACAGGAATTCCATCTTTCTTGTATTCTCCAGTACAGAACTGTCTAAAATCCAAATTAGATTCTATAATTTGCAGACTAATCCAAGACGTTAACATACACTACGCAGTTGCTAATTCAACCGTTTAAAGCTGCACTGAAAAACTTACCATAACACTTGAAACGTGGACAAGAAACCATACAAAAATAGTGCGATAAAGAACATGCCCAGGAAATGACACGTCTTGCTAATCATCTGTGGTATATTTCCGTAAAGTGTAATTGTGTGTTGTCATGTTAGTGATAAATATGTTGCAGTTAGAACGTATATTGCTACACATTAATCAGGAAAGCAGAATTGTATACCTATTCGAAATGTGCACGATACTCAATTGATGTGGATAAAGCCTGGAAATTCAGGTACAGTCAGAAGTACATACATATATATTGTGTGCTACCATACATTTAGTGTCTCAGACGATGTTTATTTATTTCCAAAACACGGAAGACCTAGTGTAAAAAAGTGTTTGAAAGTATGATTAAGATTAAATAAACAGCAGCGATTTGTTATACTCATCAAGATCAGAACACGTGGTGTTTCAAAGTGAAATTTTTAGAGGCATAATTGAAAGCAAAATGAATGTTTGAAATTCAACCGTTCGGGCTTATCTTTCTATACAATTCCTGAGATTGCCACAGTATGTCTGTGAGCATCTACATATGTAGTAATCAAGTTGTATATATCGTTTACATAATAAGCACAATAAGTTAGTCAAAAAATTACACGTTCCGCGGGTTTTCACACAACCAGAATTTCATCTGTTTTAAAGGAATACAAGGCAGCCACATAGCTGGCTTTAAAAAATGTACGTTCGCTAACAGCTTTTGGGAAGTGTTTCAAAAATGATATGCGCGCCTGTTTCAGGTTTGGAAACCACAGTTTAAGAAAATCATGGGAAACCAAACACTCTTGCAAACAAGAGTTATATTCAGATTTGAAGTGATTACTTCAATCGAGACACTGCAATGACAGAAATCCAAACAGCATTACACAGATGCCATGAGTAGGCTCTGTCACTATAACCTTTCAAGACAGCTGCTCCGGATAAATCTTTTCATGTTTCTAAAATGAGAAGTGCATTGTACGATTTTTACGCACCTTATATTTTCAGCAGTCTTCGGTACTACATCAGCAAACAATTCAATCGTTATTCGACCGATATCCTGCAAACAAAGCAGTATTTATACTAAACGTAAATATACCTGTTATACTTTCAGTAATCCTGAATGGTGCCTTTCATGTTTTGAGTGGCATATATGTATACATTTTCACGCTGTACGTACATGTCACGACGACGGTGAAAGTCAAAGATTTAGATGATCACGGGAAGTTAACTTTTCATCAGCAGAGCACCGCAGTTAAGTTAAAAGGTTAACAAACACATATTAGTCACACCACGAATAATTTACACAGAATACGACAAAGATCGAATTCGCGTTCTTGGAATCGAGGAAACAGTCAAAAGATCATCCGCCTTGGGACAGTTTTGTGGACTAAGTACCATAGTTTACTGTTACTGTACGTTCCTAACGTTATGTTTATACCTTTATTAATTATCGTAATCTATAGAACTTAACGCTGGAATTTAGGACACCTGAATTTAAATTTACAAAATATTTTTTTATTCAAATGATCATTTAAAGCCAAAATTTGCAGTATACATTTCTAGTAAAATCAAATCTACTCACAGGTATATTTGGCTCAATTCGTTTTATCGCCAATTTTCATTTTGAAAAAACAAATCAAATCAATATACGTAGGCGACTTTATTCTACTTAATAATTATTTCCATGGACTACCAGAATTAAGTAGACTCAATATAATTTTACGCAATGCCAAAATTTATTCTACTCACATTAGTAATAATTTTTTGGTTTAATATTCTAGCGAATTTTGCGGAGTCGAGATGGTTTGCTTAAAAAATTTATTTCCAATAAGATCTAGTTTACACAGAATCATTTCTACTCATTCCAAATGATTCATGATAGCTTAAGACTTGAACGAACTACAGCATTCATTCATTTATTCAAGTTTATGCTGAGATCCGTTAGTCAACAAATATAAAACATTATTGTAATGAATAACATAACAAATAAAATTTTATTTCGCAGTGACTATCTACTTACTAAATGTAGCAGGCTAAATAAATCAAGATATATCTGTTCACCACTGTGTGCTGCAGAAAAATCTACCGTCGACAGTTACTCCGCTTTGTAGCTTTTCACATTGTAAGCTATGTGTGCAGAACAGGAAGCTACTTTAATAAAATTATTCTATATTGAGCAGGACGTTTCCGTTTAACAAAAAGCTACATAGCAACATATCATCACTATTTTCAACATAATAATAGAGCGGGCTTACTGTTCCGGCAACAGCAACATCCAGAAAAACAACAGGATTGTCTGAATGGCGAAGTTGTTCCTTCAGCCTTTGCCAATTTGACATTGTGTATTAATTTATAGTACTACTGAAGTGAACATGTTCACGTGTGGTAAATCACAAAATCAAATATAAACGGCTATTACCTATTTACCAATACATGGTCGCTAAAATGACAATATTGCTGCTGCACGAAATTCAGGCACACAATGCAAAGCAACAGTGATTACAAATACCGTAATTGAACAAAAATGAAATTTCCTCAGTTTGGAAATTTATCTTTGCCTTAAACTTTAACTTTCCGTTTTTTGTGTAGGTTCTGAAAATTTCGACGTATGGCAGCCGCATTTAAGGTTGTTTCCGGCTGAATTCCATCACTATGGTGTTACAGATTATCACATGCGTCATTTAGTTATACGGGATTCGAAATCTGAAAAAAAAGATTTGTTTCACGCGTAAAATTATTAGTGACATATCTACGGTGAGCCAGATATGGAAAAATTCACAAAGAAAATGTGTTATCGTAGTCAGTTTCAAGTAACGTCCAAAATGTTGCAATAGGATCATGGATTCGGACAAACTTGATAACCATATAGCTGCCAGACGCGGCCTATGTATCTATTGTCGTTGACTTGTGTGAAGTTTCAAGCTCACGGTTTCATGTTACTTGCTAAGTAAGCTATATATATGTTTCGCAGTGGGCCATTTTGATTTAATTCCAGTTTCGGCTCAAGCTTCACTCCCCTCAATAAAATGCACGTAAATCTGAATTAAATAGTGGTCGATAACGCAATACGAGCTCTTTACAAATTTCGATTACGGTGATATATAGACACATATCAGACTGGAAGCCGAGAAGCAGTAACATATTATCAATTTTACAAAGTGCCAATGTTCAACCTGCCCAAATGCCACTCTTTTTCTATCTTTCTCTTCTTCCCAAGGTCTTATCTTCTGAGCATGGATACTACTACCCAGGGTAGTGCTTCGTGTACCAGGTTACAGCATCCGGGTATCCCTGTACCCGGTATTAGTTATTTTAAATGTTAACTGGGATTTATCTTCCGCCGTCTTGCTAAAAATTTAATTCTTCTTAGTAACTTAGGAAATATAGCTAACCCCAATGCTAGGTTAGGGGCATACAAGATCGCAGTGTTCGAACCTACACTTAATTCACAAAAAACCAATGCTCACATTTTGAACATTAGGAATTATAATTTGGACACAATGCTTCTTATAATAAGGACAATGATTATGATGATGATCTTTAACATTAAGCCATATGCAATCGAAAAGTAGTTTGATTGGCCACTAGATAACTGCAAATTGCAACGGTTTGTCAAAACTCTTTAAAACATTGGAAACAACCTGTACAGATAGCTAACAATATAATAAACTGCATTGCATTTGAACAATCTAAAATGGGATTGTGTAAGCATAAACTTCTCGTGCGTATGGAGCACCATTTTTGAAGGCCGACAACGAATGGATTCGGGACACGAAAAATAAAAAATGTATATGTGTATTAAAAATTGTTATGCACAAACTATGATGTAAAATGACAAATATGTATACACATACATAGATAGTTGCATATATAGATTTATTTACGTATTTATGAAAAACCCATTTGCCGACACTGTCGCGACTGTATTTCCTATGAGTTTGAAACTGTTATGTCAACATCAGCAATTTGGCGCCTGGAGAATTACAGTTTCCAGAAAGCTTGTTGTGAATACATGTCAATAATTAATGTGAATCCAGCGTTAAATTGATTTATTGTTGTCTATGGTTTAAAGGCCAGATTCAGCAGGACTACAGGTTGTTTCCTTTCATCATGTCAATTTGGATCCTGGATTTCTTTATGGCTCAGTTGAATTTTTGGTTTACGACTCTATTATCTAGCTACCACCGTCACCCTAGCTGAAATCCAAACTTATACACAATAGTAAGTAGACATGGAGGTAATAACTACACGAGCGGAAACATTGAAAAAGCACTCATGATTTCCCTGTTTTTCTCGAAAAACCAAACCTTGTCATGGATTTTCTACAACTCAAACCTTCATTTATTTTGTGCACAAGGAAACAACACGTCTGTCTCATCTCCAACTCGTGCATCCTTATCGTGAAAAATACCCAACCGTTACTAATGGTATATTTATATAATGGCACCTTTAACCTTTTACTTCCGAAATCTTATCTCTGGACCAAGGATGTCACCTTTGGTGGTTCTTCGCACCATTTACCTTAGCCATCAAGAGCATGTCAGCACGCAGTATTGTACAGTAAGCCGAAAGCAACAGTTTTTAAGTCAAACACCATCGCAACCTACAAGTCTTATTCACAGCTTTGGATACCTAATTTGAAAGTACAGCAGATACAGCAAATATGAAAAGAAGCTAGTGTCGTCTACCCGGGCAGCTAGTCGGATATCAGGGTAGTTTAGCCGGGCGGGGTACCCAGGTGCCGATACTACCCGATGACCATGCCTACTGTCTTGTCAGTTTCACCACCTTCCCATCTTTGCAATTTACCGTATCACCAAATCTCCCATATTAGCATTTCTAATCTTCCCATCTAGTTTGCATCTCTTTAATTTCCTATCTCCCTATCATCCCAACTTTTCATTTTCTAACTTCACATCCTTTGAATTCACCTCAACTGGCCATTTTCCCAATTTACCATCTACCTAACTTGCCAGTCTTCCAATTATCTAACCAAATTTCCAATTTCCGATCTTCCCCGATTTCCGTTTTCCCATCTTGTGAATTTACTATTTTTGTAGTTTTCCATCCTTGAAATTTCCTATCTCATCGTTTAATCCATTTCCAATTAATTTCCATCTCCCCAGTTTAATATCGTCACATTTTGTCAATATCCTTAATTTCTATTTCATAAATTCCTAAGTTTGCGCTCTCTTAAGATGTGTGCACTTAGGGCCGGATTCTGTCACAGAGCCAATTCCGGCTCGTAACAAAACGCACAGCCACATCAGGCCCTTCATAAATAAAATAAGTAGCAAAGCTATGCTTAGTATGTTTGTACGGGCAGGGCAGTCGCTATGTCTCAGGGTTTGATAGCCGGGACGGGCTACTGAAAAAATATTTACTACATTCAGCTTAGCTGGTTGTGTCACATCAAAAATATCTAGCTCTAGGCACAAAAAGGTAAGATTAGTAGTAATTAAAAGCAAAGCGCATAAATTCAGGCAAAATAAACACGTAAACATTGCTAATTTCAAAATGTTTGTTTAAGCGCCTTTTACAAGCCAACCTAGTAGCTATGTAAAACATGCTTTTTCATGCATGAAAACTATGCTATTGTAATTGCAAGGATGTTTTACGAATATATGACCATAATTATCATCAATTTCCATTTTTTAGCGATTTTCCATTGTCGTCCTATATTTCTGGCTTTTAGAGCCAATTCCGGCCCTTGTAACAATTTATCAGCCTCACTTTACTATTAGCGAAATATATTTGTAGGGTCTGGCTCGGGCCAAAAAAATGTCACACTGGATGACCGCGGCTAGCCAAGCATAGTTTTACAGCCGCAGCAGACCGTGACAAACCGGCCCTGCTGCACACATCTTAAAGTAAATGATGCATTATAGGCAATATTATTCGTTATGCAACATTTATTAATGCGAATATTTTTAAGTGCAGTCGTACAAACAGCCACAATTTAAAACGGTTTCCAGAAAGAACGTACAGATGACATGGACCATAACTTCCATATACGCAATGTTATCAACAGTATTCCCTATACTACTCGGAATATTTCTGTCCAATTGTACAGACACCTAGAATCTGTTAACCCTTTGTTACTCGCGTTGGAAAAGTTACGTTAATGCTCGCGTGGTGTAAAATATACCCCAGGCTGTAAATACAAAAAATTCCAAATCTTTATACTACGAACAAAACAAAACATAATGAAGCATGCTAAGGCCCTCAAAACCGCAAATGTTGTTATAAACGCCAAAAACCGTTTAGTCAATGTTACTACATACTTCACAAACGACTACCATATGATTGTCACAAACAACCTTATGGCATCGTTGACAAGCAAATTTCGTTTTCTTATCCTTCGAACGCGGGCATACCGCACATCGCTGATATATTATCGGATGCTCTGTTTGTCTGTGGGCTTCGTTTTCTTTTGGTAATCGAAGGTATTTCGTTATGGCTGCGCGCAAAGATCGCTGCAGATGTGTATCAGTCTGACGTCGCCGCATAGGAGGGGCGCAAAGTTCACGCCCCAGGTGCTTCAAGAAATTTCGACGGCGGGAAGAGTAATCTGTATGATTGAGTTTATAAATCACCATGGCATTAATCCCTGCCATGTTCAGCAGTCCCAGAAATAAAGCGTACGGCCATCGTTTCGTTTTGCGAGCAACCGAGTAGCTCTCACACAATTGATCAACTGTATCTACCCCACCTTTTGTCGAATAATAATATGTAATTATCGATGGCTTAATTTTGTCGCCGGTTGAATCGTCAATGCTGGAATCATGGTGCATTGTCGAGAGCAAATTGACAATTTTACCTTTTTTCGGAATGTACGAAACCAACGTCAAGTCAGTGGTAAAAACGAATTGTGAAGAATATTCTGCAAGCCCTGGACCTTGTATAAATTGAGTCGGAATTTCGCGACGGTTCATTTTGAGCGTTCCAACTAAAGTAAGTCTATGTGTTGCCTTTAACTCTGTACCCAAATTAATGCTTGTGTACCCATTGTCTATTGTTATGTTCCGCCCAGAGCCCGAAATCGGTAGTACTAACCGCATGACTACCGCTGTCGGGGAATTGTCTACATTATTATATTGCTTTCCCAAGTATAGTTCACTATTCACAATGTAAAATGTCTCCGAGTCAACCATAGAATACAGTTTGAGACCGTATCGTTGCGGTTTATTAGGCACATACATCCGAAAACTACACCGGCCTCGAAATCCAATGAGTGTTTCATCAATGGTAACGTTTACCGTGGGCGAATAGCTGGATCGACTGTGTTCAACAAATTGTTCAAACAATTCCCGAATAGGGGCCATTTTGTCCGATTCTCTTCGCTGTTCCCTCGTATTACGATCGTCAAATCGCAGGCACCTTGAAAGGAAAAGGAACCGATTATAGCTCATAATGCAACGAAGCAGCTCGGATCCACAACCGTCGTCGCTCCACAAATCATGAATATTTGTATGACGTGCTCTGGGGGTTCCGCTAACGTAGAGGATGCCGAAATATGCTCTAATTTCGTCGATATCGGTAAAAAGAGCGTCTCGCACACGAGCAAACTTTCCGCGTACGCGCTCTATTTCAGCGTTAGTGTGAATGACAACCATGTCCATCATTGACCGATTGAAAAACATTCGAACGATTCCAGAACAGTTATACTAGGATTTCTCCCTAATCCGAGAGGAACGCCCAACTGTGTTCCGGTAATAATGTTGTACGAGCGGGTGGGGATTGTTGGCGGTGGCTGTGACTGCCATTGTGTAACACCATCGCGCCCCACTAAATTTGCTGTTAGTCGCCGTCGCTTCACATCTTCAAGTGCACCGCTCTCGTTGTCGTCTTGCGATTCCTCCGAGTTTGTGTCATGGTCCGACTGATATTTGTGATCGGAACTATCAGAATCAGATTCCTCCAAATTTGGGTCGTAATTTTTGTAAGAATCAGAAGAATCTAAACCAGCTGTGAAGCGATGTTGCCGCTCCAGTAATAAGCGAGCAATACCGGTAGCCATTATAGTCAGCTATATTATATATTATTATACCAGTCACTACTCTATTTCCTGAAACAAAGAAGAAATTACGCGGTTATACATTGGCAACTAATCAATATAAAATTTAAAAGATTCTGACATTAACACTCGCATGGGGTAATATATACCCCATGTTCTTGTTCGCAGCTGCGACCCGCCAGCCAAATCTCAAACGAGGTCCCTATTTTGCAGCAATAGTCAAACCATTGTGATGGAAGAATACATAGAATAACAGCATTCAGTTACTTTCTGTTGTGTTACAACACCATTAAAATACACACTGGGGTAAATAATACCCCACGCGGGTAACAGAGGGTCAAATCGCTCCCTGGAAGCCCGTTCCCGCCGCTTTGGTCGTAATATTTCCACAAAATTTAATACAGTTATATTCCTAACATGATTACGGTTGTGCGAAGTTGTTGGAATTTCGGAAGTAAGGAATGCCAGAGTGTATATTGCACACTTTACGAAGCGTGATTTAATAGCTCCGATGCCCAACAGGAAAGCGATAGCAATGATCTCATAAATCTGATTACATAAATTGGAACTGCGCGACCACATTGAACTATCTATGTGTAACCTACGTGGGTCTAGGGTACGTATTATCCACGTTAGATTACACTCTCTCGGTTGTACAAATGATGGGTCGTTTGAGGCGCTACCTACTGCTTGTAGAATGCACAGTCGAATAAATTTCGATTAGTAAATTGACAGTTCACCCAATAGTTTATTATAACTCGTGTTATCTATTAGAATACACATATAAACATATACTTACATTACTCCCGGGATATGCTGAATACGCTCCGATTGTAAAGATTCTTGCAACGCGTCAATTTGTTTGATCACCGATTGGAACTGAATTGCCTACACTCGCTGCGCAAGGGTTTAAATAATCTTTTCTCGCCCCAATTCCCAGGAACTAAATTAAACCTAGTTCTGAAACCTCTCTAATTCCTAAGATTTTAATATAATCGTTGCCAGAGAAGCCACCAGTTCTTGGAATTTCTAAATCCGCTCCCTAACTTAAGTTTTAATTTTTGTTCTAGAGAAAGACTTTTTATGAAATTCGCCGAAATCTTAACTCAAAACATTTTCCCAAATTTTAGACGCGGATTCAGCACATACACAGTCACACATCCGCTAATTAGGTGTCAATACATAAGGCACTCATTACTAATACTCACACATATAAACGACAATACAACAGGCCATAACACACAAAATATTCTTCAAAACTCTCTTAATTTTAAATATTTCCAAGGTCTTAGATACGCTCCTAAAGTTTCATAATTTTTAACAATTTAACTGTTTGGAATATAAAAGACTGACATGGGGGATGCTCCATAATTTCTTAAGTACTGGATCAAAAGGTACCAAATTCATTTTGGTTAATCTAGATTACGCCCTAAATAAAATGGTATCAAAATCCGTAAATACATGGGTCATCCCCCCTACCCATTTTGAGTCAAATCTAACAATAATTTTTGTACAATATTCTATTCATCATTTCAAAACAACGCACCCGAAACATTTGTTACATATCAAAGTATAGTATACATACAACCCACAGAGAATAGGCAACATACATTTCTTCTATTTTCACTCACATCGCTTGTAGTAAACAATATGTGTTCATAAACAAACAATACGTATAATCCAAGCACCAATACAAATACATATACCTTTTCACGTGTAGTAGATAAATATTATACACACTGTAACTGCACCATAAACACGACTGTTATGAACAAAACTTCTATATACAACATTCGAATCGACCGAGCGGATTCGGGCGGGCTTCGAGTTAGCTAAAGAATCGAATTATTGAATCGCTGAACGTAATGGTACCTTGTCACATATGTAATCAGATTTATGAGATGATTGCTATCGCTTTCCTGTTGGGCATAGGTAAGCAACACTTATATTGCCACGGCTGGCAAACAAAAGAAAAACACCTAGCAGCGGTGAACCAGTTGTTGATACAATGTTTCAATCCTACTCTTTTGACTTTCATGCTTGTTCTCGATATACTAAACTAAGGTCAGTATATGACATATATACACAGTGTAAGTATAATTCGGGGCGACCGCTCCATAAACCCCTTAAAACTGTTTTATTTTCTAACGTTTAAAATACCATGGCCCTCAGGGTTACTTGGACCTTTGGTAACTAGACAGCAATATTTAATCACTAGAAGAATTACAGTGAAGTAATACAAAAATAATGCCCGGCACAAATCCGTGTGCTTCATCAAGACTAACGTTTATTAATCAGCAAAAGCATTGCCTACAGCTTTTAGAACGTTTTTGTATAACAAACATTTCCCGTGAATATGTATTTTCCTGGCAACAATGTGCTTCATAACATCGCTCACCAAAAAACCTACAAATCTAAACAGTTTGTAGACAGTGTTTCAGCTCTATCATTTGATTAGAAATACTATCACTTTCAGTAAAACTCATTTTGATAATTATCTGCCTCAACAAAAAATGACATGCTCCAAACATTTACTTATGTAGATATAGAATAGTATTAATGAAGCATTTAAAACTAATTTTCGCCAAATAACGACATTATTGCCGTCTACAATAACCTACAATGTAGCAGTCCACTGTATATATACCTGTGCCTCCGTTATAATAGGAATATATATTACAACTGATACGGGAAATCATTCTTCAAAATTCCGGCAAGTCTTATGTCGAAACAATTTCCTCAGATTACAAATGGTTGCAGCTTTTAGATAAACTGTTGGAAACTGGAAGTAAGGTCGACCTATTCATGAGTATTAACCCTGTTTATAGCAAGAACATAATACAATGACACATAAATTCTGACCCAAGTAACGCTGAGGTGTATTTATGTTGTAACGTTGGAAAAACAACAGATTATAACGGAGCGTTCGGTGGACATGGACGTGCCGACTTAGGCTTAGTGTATGTCTCAAGACGCTTAGCTTAAGCTTAGTATATTGGGAAGGGTATACCCAGCATTTTATTTACGCCCCGCAGGGTTATTTTGTGCTAAATTCTTATGACAAATTATCATTTTTGTAATACGTAATACTGAGCATGTTTGGCATACGTGAAACGGAGCGAGCATGATCTCATTAAGTGGGCATTTACTGTAATCCATTGCAACAGGCTTTGTGTTACATGTATTATACCTCACTAAAAGCCTCTGTAAGCCTGAATCCATTAAACCCCTAACAACATCGAAACCAACTGAAAACGATCGAAGTCTTCGTGCTGGTCTCTAGATAACCAAAGGATTGTATACAGCATTCTGAGAAACCTGCACATAAATAAAACATTGTTGACGCCCTAATGAAGACAGGCTATATCCTGGAAATGGGGCTCACTGAGCCTAAAACAACGGAAACCCTCTGAAAAGGCATGAAATATACGTGCTGTACTCCATATTGTACTCCATATAGCCAAGCAATAGTATTCAATGTTCAGAAAAACCTTAGACTGTACTAGATGCCTTGCACGCAACGCATAACCAAACATATGAGAACACATATTTTGAAAATAGAGTTCGTCGACCATAAAACCACATGAAAAGGTATAATATAGACAAGTTGGCCTTTAAATAATAAACCCATCGCATTCAACATACTTAGCAACCAATTCGTCTCTCATTCTAATTACAGCGGCCTACGAAATGGTCGCACAAAAAAGTAGTGGTTAGCAAAGATGTAGAAGTTGATGAGCTGATTCTGTGATGGTGGATAGGTGGATGGCCTAGGTTTTTCGATGCGAAGCCTATGTCACGAAATATGGGCTATCCGTGTGGACATATTCGCCAAAAAACCCTTAAAATCAGATTTTTTTCATTTCGACCCCGAAGATGGGCTCGAATTGTCCGCTACTAAAGACAATATGCCTATTACTTTTGCTATCTGACAAAATTTATCGAAATCCATCCACCCAAAACTTTACGTATACGTGACAGAAACAGACCAAAATTAAAATGTATATGTTTAGACTAGGTTTATATGAAATGGGAAATTATACAGCACGGGTAAAAATTATCTAATAATATTTATCGTTCGTTCAAGAATGAATTTATTTTTCAATTTTGATTCGTAAGTCACGGACAGACGTATGTGCACAATTATAGACGAACAGAGCAACGTTCCTTCATAAACATACGCAAAAAATTCGTTCTAAAATCTGATAAATTTTATTTATGTTCGTTTCTAAACTAACATTCCGACGATAAGTTGCTTTTACGCTCGCTAGCGTTTGTTTTAGCGCCTATTTTTGTCCGTGACTGTACGTAACAGATTGTATAAACAGCGGCTGTTAGAATGCCACTCAATAAATGTGAGAATTCAAATAACTTAGTTTACCAGCTTCTCCAAATAGGAGGAAAGAAAGGCCCCAGATATTTCGAACTGCCCCAGGTAAATTTTAGCCTCCCCGGCTTATTCTCCCAGGTATTTTCCTGCGGCGCTACAAATTACCAAATTTTTGTCTGATGAGCTAAAAATATGGCATTTTTACAAATTTTGGCAACAAATCCCCAAATTTTACCATACGGGCTAAAAACCGAACATTTCCATTTTTAGTAAGCACAATAGTATTCGGTTGCCAAGTTAGATATTTTTGACATTTTCTCAGTTACAGTACTTAATGTTACACCAGTTTAACTGGAGGGAATCGCTTAATGGATTTTATATTCTCAGTTCCCCCAGTTCCGAACTGATGCGCGAATAAACTTAAGATAAACCCATAAACCATCCGATTTTGCAACATTGCAAGAAAATTGTAACGGTACGACGCTTCTTGGCTAATTGAAATTCGGCACAAAACTGTTCTGGAAAACACAGCTCGCGAATGAAATCTAACCATTTTGTGGTGGCGAAAATTCTACTTAAATTTGTCAAATTTTAATTAAGCCGGTGTTGTTCACTAACACGAAGAGCTTAATTATAGGATCAACTTAGTTGTGTCGTTACTTCTGCATTAAATTTGTTCCCGAGCACTGAACGACCCAAATTTTAACGATTGGGCATTAGCGAATCGAAATTCCGCAAATTGAAAACGCCGCAATTCTGTTCGAACACAAGGTATAATTTCTGGTACTTGTATTAGATTTTGTCGATCTTCGGTTAGTCAAAAACCGAATGAACTCCACACTTTTCGGTAGCTAGGGTTTGCTATTCGAAATCGGTAACAAATTACAAAATAGGACGGTTGGCGAGGTCAGCTTCTTTTGCATGAGGGGCCCCACTTCATGCCCCAGGGTATAATTTTGGAAGCTTCCGGAAGCCAGATTTAGGTATTTATTTCTACATGGAGACCGTTCTTCCATAAAAATCCATATTCTGTTTGATGTTTGTTCTAAAGGTAATAGGTTTGATGGTATTAATTTCGATAAACATCTGTATACGCAGAACACTGCAATGTGATAAACTGTGCCTATCGCAGGAGGCATTTAATAGGACTTTTATTTACTACTTATTCATTTTTACATATACTGATAAAGCCAGGTTCAAATTAATATATTAAAGATTCCACTTGATTTTGGTTCTAGTACCTCACTTCTATATACATTATATGTTGCAACTTGTGGAGGCAAAAACATACTTAAGCTCAATAAGTGAAATTTATAGTGCATAAAAGCGATAATCAGTGTTTTCATCACGGTGAGGTAGAAGCTGTTACACGTTTCATTTAGCCAAAACACAAACGTTGAATAAATCAATTTTATTAATACTGGTGAATACCAACGCCAATATATAATTTCGGCGATAGGTTGTTTCGCCACTATGTAACTATTCAAACGAGAAAATTGGATAAAATAATGAATAATTTGACACGTATGTAACCAGAGATACGCTCTTCAATCGATAAACGTCATCGCTGTATACAAAACTAGCTGCTTCATTCACTGAAAATTTTGCCATAAACCGAGGGTCGGCAGATTTTTCCATGAGGCATGAAATTGAGGGTCGCCCTGTTAAACCGAGAGCGGGGTTGAAATTTGAAAATCTTCAAATTCTGTGTTTTATTAAAAAAAGCTAAAATATGCAAAAATAATTTAATATCTAAGAAGAGTTACAAAATGTCGCTATTGAATGTAAAATAACAAACTGTTTTTCACTAAATTTAATACAAATTTTTACTTTAAAATGAGATTGTAGAAAAATTGTACTGTCAATTTTGTGGGTCATCTTAGGTTATTTTGGCGGCAAGAATAAAAAAATTGAAAGAAGAAAATTAACCAGCCGGAAATCCTAAAATTTCACAAGGAGCACCCATGTTTTACCAATGAAATCGAAAACAACTGAAAAAATAACAGCCTTAATAAAACTTGGAGAGTCTCGTAAAATAACTACCCACAATGTTCATAATTGTGCATTAATCATTGTTTCAACAGCGATTTTCGCAATGATTTACATTGAATCTGCATTTAACACAATCATACAATAAAATTATAAACATACAGTCACAGCAGAATTAAGTGCAAAATAATCGGTCGAAATTTCGATCGATTTCGATTAAACGAAATTTCGATCGATTTCGATTAAACGAAATTTCGATCGATAGCTATTTTGATCGTTTTCGATTGCACTTATTTTTGGCGACGACTGTAGATTGTACCCACACAAATAACAAATTATATCCGCTCGAAAAATATATAAATTTAATTATACAATGTAACAATATAACGACAGTATTATAACGGGAAAGATGTTTTTAAAAAACTAAAAACGATAAAATTATGTGAGCAAAGTAAATGCATTTACCACATATGGCAATCCTGTCTACAAAAAACTCTCCATATGTATACAGATCGTTTATATTATGGCATAAGCTTTGAGTTAACAAAATAATGCATCATTACGCTGAACTTTCTTGAGTGTTTTCGTGATGAATGTATGAAGCCGACAACCTGGGACAGACGTCGCTAAACGACTTTATGTTGGCAAATGTAACGTAGGTATAAATCAAACTTCCGACAACACTGAAATGGAAATAATGTTCTCGTTCATATTTTTGTCGCAGCCGTCAGATTGTGACATTGATTTCAGATTTTGTCTGGTGTGGTTTACTGGTACGTAGCGGCAGCATGTCAGTAATGTTAATCTCACTCATACATTCAAACTCAATAGAAATAAACGTGGTTTGTTATATTTTTTAATATTTGACAACAGGTCCAAATTTTTAGTATCGGACGTTTTCGTCGAATCACCCTGCAAAATCGGCGACCGATCTGCGATGTTAGATCAGTGGCAAATTCCTCTACACCATTTAGCGTTATGAAAATAATTGTTAAATACAGTATTTGCATTATTATCAGCATCAAAATTTTACATTGTACTTATAATAAACTGTGCACTTTGTAATGTCGCTTAACACCATTGAATACGAATATGAACAATAACAATTTTGGCTTCGGTAGAATTTCAGTAATTTCGTAGCTCTATGAACTAAACGAAAACAGTTTATGTCCAAATGGCGTGTTGAAATTATCAGTACGACGGGATCAGCAGAAATATTTATATAACACATATTATCTACCCTATGTAGATAATTTATACGCAAAACTTAAAGACGTCGTAAATCAGGAAGAAGCTGAAGTAATTGTGGCTTTATGGGTTGGCGTTAGCTTTTCAACCTGTAGTCCGTATTTTAGGAATTTTTAATAATGTTTACTACATCTAAGCGGGATTGTACTAATAAGGTCTATTTACATAGATTTTATGGTTAGTATCATTGTGTAATAAAATGTTGAGCCCAATCAAGTCAATTGTTAACTAAACACATAATTTTGTGCAAGCAATAAATGCGTGCAAGCTGAAAACGAGTGTAATACTAACTTAATAAATCCTTCACCAAAACAGGGCTAAAAGAGGCTCAGTCAATGTGTAATTAAATTATCATTCAGACATATTCACTTAAGTAATTAGCTCTCGAAATTCGTTTCGTTTAGTCTTGTGTTTTTCCTTTGTTCTGGCGATGTAGCTACAAAATCATGCTTTTTTGACTACAGACAAACCCTAATGCAATACAACATTATACAAAAATCTCGGCGCACACTTCGACAATAGCTGTATGATCTAGCTTTATACATTAACTGTGTGTTTGCTAGTTCAAGGCAATCGTAGCAACTTTTTGCTTTAAGTATTTATGTCACAGCCAAATGGTTGTACTGTTTGTGGTTTTGTCAAAGTGTGCATTACAAATCTTATTACGTACTTTTCAGTATATCTTCAACTTATGGTTTAACTGATTATTTGGTACTAATTGATTGTCCTTGTATTATAGTAAGTATATAAAATAACGTTATCGTTATTATTTTATCAACAAAAGCTGTTTTAAAGAAAAATAAACATCCAGTCGTGGCAAAAATTGGTGCGAGAACTTGGCGTTCGATAGCTAAATTTGTTACTATGCATCCAATTATGCACCAGCTCTCGGTCTAATTAATATAGACTCTTGGTAAATAAACACCGTTGGTAGGCCCTAGCGTCAAACAGCTCATGAAAATTTAGACAATAGCCGTATTTGGATAGCTGCTGTTAGTTTTAATTTTCGTCAGCTGTTCGCGAAATTTTTAGCTTTCTTTCTGTCGGAAACTGTTGTACTTCAATGTTGATTTTCACTTGTGGAAAAGGTACAATGCCCATCTAAATATCTATGGTAACATTGTGCTAGTATACATTAGTTAGAAGATGAAATCAAAAACTTTTCATGAAACTCCATCATCGCTTCATTGTTTGACAGCTACAGACTCACAATAATATAAAACTTATAATAGTTTATTTTTATTTAACACTTATTGTAATATGTAATAATTTATTTAATATTCCGTGTCACTTCAAAACTAAAGATAGTAGGTATACGTTATGTACAGTTGTATAGCGAGCAGGTTATGTCAACAAAACAGATTCCATGCAATAACCAACGCAGCGCTAGAAATTACTACACTTCCTAAAACTTCTAAATAATTTTATAAATTTACCTAATTGTTATGCCGATAAAATTCAGTAGACTGTAACGATAATCACCGCTGGTGAACATACCGACATATGTAACGACGATGTTCTGAAAATAAAAACCATGGTGCGTTAGTTAGGTGTGACAGAGTCAGTCATCTCAAAATCAATACTAATTTGCCGCTATGTTAAACCATGCTTTGCGGAAAAGTTCACTAAAAGTGACTGGTTGTCCGAAAGTCGCTCGTCATTCGCATGAAAACACTTCGTGCAAAAATAAAATTCTGTCATTAGTTTTCATATGTTCAAAAGTCTACCAGCTAGCTAATAAAGCGACGGTAGTTTTTGGCGTGCACTGAATAATTAGTTTCCAAGGCTTTATCAGAGCAAACTAAAGCGCACACAGTATCAAGTAATGAATAGAGTAACGGCTACATGATTAATATTGAACCGAACGATAGTCAAGTTCAGATTAAAGCAAATTTTCGCAAACAATTATTGTTGATAAAAATCCTGGAATCATTTAAAACTTTGTAGTTGGATCAGAAATTGTTCGCATTTATTGCTTGCCTGACTGTGTTATTTATAAGCTAATAATCAATCTTTATGCCACGGGTACAAACTACAGTTTTACTCTATGCTAGGCTTCCAGAATAGGGCAAGAGAAGTCGCCATTCAATCAATGGCGACACGTACAACAGGCGACCACCCAAAACACGACACGTTTAATGATCCGTTTCAGAACGCAAAATTTTTTGGCCGACATCGAAAAAGGCCGTGGTTGCAAAGCAAACGTGATAACACGGTAATTTAGACAAGTTACCCCAAATGGGGCATTACCGGTGGGACTTGTTAAAATTTAATTTTTAGCTGTTTTAAGCCCATGAAGAAGACCGGTTTTGAATACATATAAAAATTGAAAAATGTACCTGCGGTATCCAATTATTGTTGAACTAAAAGGAAATATCCAATAATTATTATTAGTGACAACGTAGGCATTTGCCTAACGGCCGCTTTATAATTTGACATACATAATAATAATAAATAAGGCACAGAAATAGATAATACCATAACATAAAAAAGAAGTAACCGCGTTCCAACTATGACATGTTACCCAGCGTTCCAACAACCATACCTTACTTTCACCTGACTCCAATTAAATTTATGATGGAACACGAATCATTCTGCAGTAATTTATTATTGTCAGAATCAGGCGCCTTTCGAATCAGTGAGCCCGCATCGAACGAGCAACTGCCATTACCCAATAATTTTTATTAATGTTAATAATTATTATTAACTCATAATTATTGTTCTATCATGGCTGGTCAGCAGTCTACAAGTTTGTATTTATGTAAATGTATACGTATATTTTATATGTATCAGGCATTTGAGTAAAAGCACATGGTTTACGTGAAATTATCTTCACGACAAAAATAACCGCTTTCCGTGGAACAGATGGTTTCTCCTAGGTGGGTGGCCTGGCATTTTGGGTGCCCACCGTTGCGTTACCTGACCAAATTTTTTGCTCCCCCACCCTAGGGTTAAACACCACCAGTTGACACAAACACTTGACATTTTTTTAAAAAAATGATGTTCTCAAGTTAAGGATTTTATGTATATCAATAAAAATTGATGGAAAAGTTGGTTTTAAAATCAATAAGACGTTTTTGCACCGTTTCCGATGCCATTTATTAATTTTTACGTTTTCGCTAGATTTAGATTTTTAGATTTGTTTCCAAATCTAAAAATTTAGAAAATGTTTAGATTTGGACACACCCAGTTTAAGCCAAACCCGCGGCCCTGCTTCCAAACCAAAAGCCCCCGGTTGATGTTTTTAGCAAAATTTTCAGCAATTGGAAAAGCCTGAACGAGAACGTAAAAATGTCTATTACTTACCTTAATAGGACCAACACACGTCGTTGTAAGCGGAGAGTTAAAATGGGTGCATAAAACGATCGAATAGTTTAAAATAAATCCGCAAACACATGATAAGATAAAACAAATCATAAAACCGAGATCTGTCCATTTGTTGTAAGCGTAAGCCTAAAAATATCAAACAAATCGAACGCCGCAAAAGTAATACATAATATTTAATCAGCAGAGTTCAATTTTGATAGTATCAAGGATACGAACAAAATGTTAAAATGTGAAGTTTTTCAAATATTCGCTGTCTTATACCAACTGCTAAACTCGCTTACGCGATATTTTTGAACTTGTAACCTTTTTACGAATGAAAAATATCTTCAACGCATTACAAAATATACGTAGAATTACAAACGGCCCCTTATATTAAAACATAACAAAAGTGAATCGACAAACACACAATCGACACTGTTATGATATAACCATTATAATTGCGACAATATACATGTTTCGAACTGTAAGACAAACAGCTGGAAAATTTCTGGGTTCCTATGGCATAATTCTCCCTGACAAATTTTGTTTCCTTCCGTATAAACTCCATTATAACTATTACAATACTATTTTAAAATTTCATTTCAAAGCTAATGATTTCATAAATTACTTAAAAATTTGGTTAAAACCGGTCTAACCACGATTATAAACGTATTGACAGCATTTCTGAAGCATTTATAAGCTATCTCAGTCCTTTGCAGTGAAAAGCACTAAAATTTTACAACTCATAGAGTTAAAAACAAACCTGTTGATAAAATGGCACCCCATTTTTAAATTCTTCCGGGAAAAATGAGGCACCTTGGTACCAAACCAAGGGCCGTTCAATTCAGGCCAACTAGTAAAATTTGCACCGAATAAATGAGCCACGTTTATGACCCATACTGCAAGTATAATCTCATAAAAAAGAATAATTTAAACGTATAATTTACACTATGCAAATCACCGGAGAAATAAGCAAGAAGCATGGCAAATGGTAGCATGAAGAAAGAATTGTAGTATAACAATCCATATTTACCCAAGTCCTAAAACAAACAAAACCATACAACAGTCGCCAGAAATCACAGTGTCACATTTCGAACGAACGAACATAAATCGAACAAAGTTTATTTATTTTGAAAAACACTCGAACACTTTTCGAACAGGTTTCAAACACCTGTCCAGCAAATTTAAAAAAGCACTCCAAAATTTTGAAAACGTCTCGAACAAATTTTTTTATGTATCGAACGAACAGTACTCATTTATAGAGAGTACTGTATTTTGGCAACCGCAGTAAATCACATATAAAAATCTACGTCTCAGACTGAAAGCTCATCACAAACGAGATGTTAAATTATTGAATTCTGAAAGTATGAAACGAGCCAAGCGAAAGATTCTTACTAACCGTGACAGTGATGAAATTTGACAATGTTCGTTATTGGGGTTTTAGGGTAAAACGAATAACTCAGCTTTGGCATGACGCATTAATTCGCACAATAGTTCACTTGAAAAATTTAAATCTCTACTTATGCCCTTGGCTAGCCGCGAAGCCCGATTCCAACATCTTATCAAGAAAAATTGAGCTAAAATAATTCCTTTTATCAACGAACGTAAATACAAACAAACGTCGTAACGTTCGTTTGTAAAAGAATGTTGTTGTATCCGTTTTTGTGCCCGTATCTCTCCGTGACAGTACCTGCAAATGGTGTGCTGCTATTGTCATTATTTACGCTACATGATTGGATCAAAGTGGTTTCTCACTGTATCTATGGAACCCAAAATACACGAAAATGACAATATCTCGGGAATCCCTTGAGCTATATAGATGTGTTTTGTCAGTCTCATTTTGTAGAGCAATAATCCATCGTTTATGTATATACTTGAACACTGGGCAATCAGTTAAATCTTCTGAATTATGAATATACATATTAGGTGGCTGATACTACTCTCTAAATTGTATATTTAACACTAAGAATTCACCATCTTGGCGATAGCTATTAAATTGCAAAAATAGTCCAAATAATGACTATATTCGAAAGCTGTGGAACAAGACTTGGTGTTTGACACGATTTTCAACAGTGTTATTTATAAAACTTAGGCTGCAAAATAATTTAATTTTATAATTTATTATAAACTTGTATTATAATTAGCGACTAATTCTATAAAATAATAAAACTAAACTACGTTCAAGTATTCCGCTGATTATTAGTTCAAGTATATATACCACTAAGTAAGTGTATTGTTTAAAATATCTAATGGGTTTATCCACGAATGGAGTACCGTAACAGCAAGAGTTCCTTTAGGTACCAAAATTATCACTAACTAGTAACACTATCGAGATTGCAGAACATAGTGAAGCATAGGTATACCTACCCATTTTGCGTGCACAGCCAATCAGCTCTCGATAGCAAACGATGATATGCTATTATGTGGATATTACACAATACCGCACAAGTTAGAACAAAACTAACATCGGCAATAAGTAATCCCATGCCCGAAAACCCCCCAAGTGCACGGTATCAGCCTTCCAGGACGTGACAATAAAATTAGGAATTTTGGGTCGAGAATCCATGGGGGCCGTGCCCGAGTAAAGTGGAACTAAAAGTCGCAGAGCAAAACAAAGTCCTGCAATGAGTTTCCCATGCCCGAACACCCCAAAATGAAACTTTTCGGCCGCACAGCACGTCAGGACAAATTTTCGAATTCTGAGTCTAGGAACCACGAGGATGCCATACCTCAAACCACATAACTCCAGAACCGGAGCCTTAATCGAAAAACAACAAATGCAGTTGGGAATTTATCATTTTACTATAAAATAAAACCAACCAGAGATAAAAATTCGAAAGTTAAGATAAAGATAACTTTGCTTACGTCAAGAGTACTAAAATGGGGTTAAACCCCCAAATTTGACCTCTGAGCCCGAACCATAGGAGCCACACCCCCGCCGCCACGGAACCATATGTCACACAGCAAAACCAACACCGACAATGAGTTTCCGATAGCCACGAACACTAAAGTGAAACTTTTCAACCGCCCAGGACGTCAGAAAAAAATTTTTAATTTTGGGTCGAGGAACCATAAAGGCGCCATACCGCCGTACCTCAAACCCCATAACTCCAGAACCGCAGCTTTAATTGAAAAACATAAAATCCGCACCGTCATTTACAACTTTACTGTGAGACAAAACCAACCAGAGAGAAAAATTGAAAGTTTAGATAAAAATAACCTTGCTTCCGTGAAGGGCAAAAACCCACATTTTGACTCCTGACCCCGGAACCGACTATGCCGGTTCGAATAAGCAGAAGATCGTGAAATCGGCAAAGTCGTTCCCGAGTTATGGCTAATCACACACACACAAAGACGTAATTTAAAAGCTTTCACTCTTGCAATACACAATCTCCACTACGTTCCGATTAACTGATTTATTTTTATATATCATAACAGTGCAAATCCTAAGACATGCCATTAAATGGCTGGTACGTTGTATTTCGTTCTAATCAAATGGAAATCACGAAGCACCACGTACAATTGCAACTCTAGGATATTATTCACGCTGTTACAGGGTAAACGAGAAACCGATATATTTGCACACAATCCTATGGTAACCGAAATCTCAGCAAAAACGATGGGCCACACCAGTATTGTCAAAAAACCGTGAGGCGGTACTCACTACCCAGAAATAATAGCTATAGATTTACCCGTCACATCTTTGGGGGTCGATAAAGTCACGAACAAAAGTAAACTCGCAAAAAACGGACGTAATTTCGTCCGTCTGCGTTTAAAAGAACAGCCGAAAGGCATCGGTTCGCGTCCAGACTAAATTGCGGCTGTCCGCCCGAACGCATTTACTTTTGACCGTGGCTGTAGAAAATTGATCACATCACATTAGAGGTTAAGGTACACAGTGTTACTATATATCCCACTGTCCTACGAATATTTATCACACACAAAGTAATAGCAAAAGGGTCAACAATAAAGTTCCATTGTAGAGTATGACACAAAGCCATAATCGTATATAATGTGTTATGGAAATGAAATTAATCGAAAATATTGTTTCAACAATTTAGGAGCAATAATTTCAATGCCACGGGGATATTCAATATTCGTTGCTCATAAATGCTGTCACTGTATGACCACTAACAACGTTTGGTCCAGCTGAGGTATGTGCGAAGTATTGATTCTTCACTACCGATTTATAAACGAACTGAATTTTAATACAAACTTTTTCACAACAAATTACAACTAACTTTTGCGTTGAGTTTCTTTTTCGTGTATATGCCATTGGCAGCGGTACAAATGTTGTTTATTTGTATGAACGTATAACCAGCTGCATCGAACGCTAGATCATTTCTAGTATAGACCAACAACTATTTTACATAAATGATAGCAAAAGATCTAAATGTTTGCATTATTTCGTTTACAAAAAGCCAGCTGCTTCATTTTGGATTAAATGGTACATGTACGAAGCAGGCGCCTTATAATTCCGAGATTCCGTATTACAGTTAAGAAGGAAGGGGCCAAATTTGGCTGACTATAAATACCTATTGCCAAAACAATAACTTAGCGAACTGATTTCATACATTTTCTGATAAAAACAAAATATCTGTCATGTTCTCACAACGGAAATCTTCAAAAAATTAAGAATTTCGAAGCCAGCAGACAGTAAATGTAGTTAAAAATAAAGATTTCTCCCTCACCTGCATCTGTGCACAAAATTGAAACTGCTGAGGGCACACGAATGTTAATGGCAAAAAACGAATAAAGCACTGATGTTCACGCGACTGCACGAGATATTTAAATTTTGTTCGAAAAATGTTCGAATATTGTTAGAAAATGTTGGAAATTTTTTGCACTTTTTTAATTTCACTCAGAGGTTTTTGAAGTTGGAACGGAAGAGTTCGAGATCTGTTCGATCATTACTACATTTTGTTCCCAAATTACTTAGTGATTAACATGTACGACAGTTTCAGACAATACACAATGCAGATGAAGCCTATACCAGACATGTGTGATGACACATTCAAATAGCATCTAATCTTTCAAACGAATAGATAAGCCTGGCGGATTCGATGTCCATGACTTTTTATGTACTATGAACGACACCGCTACTGATCACAGGAAATAATTAATAACATTATTAATCAATTAATAACACATTAATCAATAACACAAATTAATAAACATGTACCGTACATATAAGGTTCGCTTATAAATATCGAGTAACAGCCTTGCAGTACAAACAATAACCAGAGCCTAAAAATAGTGCTAATCCTTAAGGCTGACCCAAGTGCGAAAAGATTAACCAGTTTTATGCTATGACGTTGATAAACAATTCCAATATTGCTTTGTACCTACCTCGATGTCACAGGGTTCCCTAACCGCCACGGCTCTCTTTCTCTGTACAAGAAACCTTCCCCATCCGATTATATAATATAGTACTCGCCACAAATGTCTATCGTAGTTCGAGCGAGTGTTGTCCGTTTGGGTGTATACATATAAAAATCGAGTTAACAGCCATGCAGAAAAAAATAAACCAGAGCCTAAAAATAGAGTCAATCCTTAAGGCTGACTCAAGTGTGAAAAGATTAACCAGTTTTATTCTATAACGTCGATAAATAATTCCAATATTGCTTAGTAACTCGATGTCACACGGTTCCCTAACAGCCATCGTTTCCCTTCACTGTACACGAAACCTACCACATCCGATTACTACAATACTAGCCAGAAATGTCTATCGCAATTCGAGCTAGTGTTGACTAAGTTGTGGTCGATTCTCGAGCGAGTGGCTTACTCGATACTTCGGATGTATTAGATAGAATTTATTTAACTATGGAATTATACACTTAGAATCAAATCGTCGGTTTAGATTCATCGTATCGTGAGCGGGCGGACTTTGAGCGAGCTGCGAGCTGCTCTCGAGCGCGTGATTGTCACTTTTAATGAGAACTGTATGTAGCTAAAAACAGCAAGTAAATATCTAGAACCTGTTTTACCACAGAATTTCAGCAGCTTGGAAAGGCAAAAGTACTTAATTTATTGGCCAACTTACAAAGCTGCAACCAAAGATCCAACGATCATCAATGCAATTGACATTTGCACGTAAATAGAAGGCACAATTCTGTAAAAATATATATAGTATACAACCTGCAAACATAATAATGCCAATATAATAGTAATTATGAATTATTCATAAGCATTACGTTATAGCATTATAGTTGACTAAATATCTGTTATCGATACTGATGCTGTAGCCACATAAGCAAATTTTAGTCATGTTTCATTCAATCACTGGTTGTTTTGCGCAGAATGCTTATGTGCCTATTACTTGGCGTAACGCCAAGATATAAACCCGGCTTCCCCAAACCGGAGGGGCTCCCACCGCTTTTCCACTCCCCCACGAAACCGGTTCGATCCATTATGAATTTTGGCTAGACTCCCGACTGATCCCGCTGGTCCGAGAGTCCACGGAGAAGCCAGTACACGCAAAATGTTTAACAACCTAGACTGTGTACACGTAAATATTTTCAATTAAATATTAGAATAAATTTGATAACAATATGGATTTTGACCCTTCGTAGGTAATATCAAAAATTAATGTCACCGCTGCAGCTACAATACGCCACTGATGTATAGCTACGATTAGAATTAAGTGCACATAAAATCGAAAGTAACCAAATCTGAAATCATTGTTTATATGGAATTAGTTAAATTAAATAGAAGCTAGGATTTGATTGATCGTAAACGATTTTAACACATTCGAATTTCGTTAAATTATTCGTAACAATCGACTCAAGTTAAACGACAGCGAATAGCAAAGAAACGAAAAGAATAAATCTGATACAAAATTTCGTTCAATTTTTGATTACTTAATTTCTGATTGCAACTGTAATAACAAACTCTCTAAATTCTTAACGCGTTGAAACTTTCACAACAACTAGCAGCGGACTACACGCATTGCACAATGAAGCTAGCAACTCTTAAGCTTGTGACGGCAATTACAAAACATGAGATGCCTCAGCATGCAGGCAACATAATTGTATACAGTGTTATTATAATGTTCATCATGCGCGATGTCAAAAAAATACAGGATTACCGGTGCGCAAACTTTGTATGACCGTGAATCTATACGGTATTCCAACAACCTGTAATCATGTTTTCGCAATTTTAAAACTTTGCAATGGGTGCGCCGGGCGTTTTAAACACTTCAGCCCTAGTTCTGAATAATGCTGCGGAATGTTTAAGATACAAAGGCTATGGAAATACAAAGTCGCGGCCAGAATAAGGTCATTCGAAAACGAGGGAAATCGATCAAAATTTCATTTCCTCGAAAATAATCGAACTTTTACAATTTGGTAATTCGTTTAATGTAAATCGGTCGAAATTTCGATCAATTATTTTGCACTTTTTTCTGACCGTGTCTGTAGATTGCTGAAATTGCAAGATGTCCTCGCATTTTTTCCGGATTTAAACAAAAATAGATGATATACGTCAATATAATGGTAGAGAACCTACGTTCACTTCGCAACAAACACGGTCATTGTGGATTTCGGAGACACGTGACGTCCGAATCTTCTGACCAACGTTATCTCATTAGAAGTTTACTCAACGATAATAACAAATAACTACTAGCTGCATTTTTTGCACAAGAAAACAGATTACTGAAAGGAAACGTGCGCATTCCAAATTTTCCTAGACTGTCTGAATATTTACAATTTTTTGCTATTTTGTGTCGAATTTAATATTTTCCCTGAAGAGCAAATCAAGAGATGCTTAAAAATATTGTTGAAGATCACACATTTTCATAAAAGTCGCTTAACCAATTTTAAATTGAGTTCAATGTGTTATTATTTTATAGTACAATCGGAATGACATAAAAATACAACTCGAAACTGAGATATGACTAAACTAACTGCTACCGCAGCGAAAGCAAACGGAGTGAGTGTTGGTAATCTATATTTAATGGCAATAACAAATTGCAAGTTGTTTTTACCATATTAAGCAACACAGAAAACATATAGACGTAGTGATCGCTATCTATACTGACAAAGTGGCAAAATTAGACTATTTTTGGTTTCAAAATTTAGCAACTTTAGCCCCGACACTGTGCTACATGTTTGATAAAATTCCGTTTGTAGGGTTAGAATAATGAAACCAGCATGCTTATCTAGTTAAATAACATCATTGTTTACCCTGAACACGCAAGAATCCAGTTAGTCATGAAAATTTTAATTTGTCTTGTATTTTTATATTTTGGCTCAAAACTAGAAAAGGGCTGATCTAACAAAAAATGCGCGATCCAAAAGTAGTAGATCTCGATCCGATGCCTCTGGCACACAGTTATAACCTTAAAATGTTGGGTGACCCCAAATGCCAAAATCAGTCTCCTATTCCTGTCTGTTTTGTAAAATTTAAGTAAAAATTTTCGGAACACCGCAAACACAAAACTAGCTGCACAACTACGTTTATCTAGGCGTTAAATAAAAAATCCGAAAATTCATAAGCCTACTGATTTGTTAAAGCTAGTAGCAGTCTGACAAAAAGAATTTTTTGAACCACTGTGCACTATGTTAGGGAACTTCGGTCGCTACATGTGCCCCATTTCAACTACTATTTGCAGTTCTCAGTTCATCATATTCTTCCAATGGAATTAGAAGATACTAAATTATTTACACGACAATAACTGACATGTTCACTCCCGTCGGACGTTGTGTCAAAATCATATTTTCTAGCCGGCGTTAAAACAACTGTATAATGAAATAAACGTTATAGTCTTTAACGATGTTTTCTACCAAATATTTTATTTGTAAAAAATTCTACAAACTTAATATCTGAGTTATAATTCTGCATCTTATTCATTTTGCTTAGCCCTGTTGTCTGTTTAGCTTATATAGACATGGCATATTACATAAGACTAAAGATATAATGATTTGCTATTACTCATAATATACACTCCATAAAAACCATCAGTTTATGACCGAACAAAAATCTATCGCGATCTTGGTTAGAATGATTCTCGGAGCAATCAACAAATACCGTTAAAAATCGCGCGGACAATAATTTTCAAAAACGGGCCGAACAGGATTATTGTAATACATTTCGAGCAAAATTGCAAAATTCTTGAACGAACAATGTTCATATTCGTAGCTCCGGAATGTTTCTTTCAGTCAAACAAAATACAAGACCAAAAAGCATATATTATGTGAAACATAACATTTGAAATAGCACTTGCTTCAGCACAACAAGTTCCCCAATCATCGTCATTAAAATGGAAAATCTACGCAGTACAGTGAACATCGGCAGGCTAAAATAAACAGTATGATAAAAGATAGCACAGTATCAATAATTGTGTTCGTACAATAATGACTATGGATATATATACAATAGCAGCAGCGGCAAGCAAAATAATTGCAGTTCTTCACCACAATACAATGCGAACAAAAATTTTGTTTGCTACCACTTGTTTATTGCGTCCCTATCAACCTAACATAATGTCTTGCTGTGAGGTTGAAAAGTTGAAAAATTAGACTTGGATATAGCGTGAACGTTTAAATAATCCTATACTAAGTTTGATATTATTTGTGCGTTATTTTGCAAAAATAAATGTAATTTGAATACTATAAATAAGATTTTGAATTGTAACTTATTGCAGCACTAAATATAATGCAATACAATGCGATTGCACAAAGCTGCAATATTTTTTGCTATATTAAGAAATCCCCCTACTAATGCATATAGTCGCCGACTGTCCACATCTGGTGTCGTACCACCACCAAGATACCCCTAAAATTGGGTCCAACGAAGCTCCGGCGCTGAGCAATTACGACCAAAAAAACATAGTGATTTCAGTGAGTTTCCCTGTAACACAGACTACAGTTAAACAAGTAATCATTCTCATCTTCACAAATGTATTGCTTTAACTCCTCTGTTTCAACATAATAGTATCGTCAGGTCCACCATAACTCATCAATCAAGTGTTACATACCAGTCGTAGTGGAACTACATTTTTTGAGCGGAGCGACGGCATTAGTAATATGAACGTACTCAATGTCTTGGGAATATATTATTACCTAGACAACAATGAGTAAATGAAAGAATAGTTTTATTTACCCCAGGGTATATGCCGTTAAAACGACTCTACGACCAATAATTAAGCTGTTATGAGCTTAATTAGGGTGTTAATTAGTTAATTAGCTTAATTAATGATAAAATTGGCAAGTTGCCAAACTTCTAAAATATCAGGTGCACATCCTTATGATAAGCTTTCAAACAAAAAAAGTTTTTTGAAATAGGTTCAGTGGTTCTTGAGATCCATGAAAGACTAACGGACGAACGGACATCCACTTTTTTGGTCCCAGACAGAAAATAAAAACGCTTCGCTCGGCGACCTCGCTCCGCTCAATGAAGTGGCAGTGGGAAACAATTTGTGGCTTTTTCTCAGCAGAAGACTGCCTATTGTTTTCAGTGGTATATCTGGATCGCTTGCTGTGCAAGCCCAGGTAAACTTCATAGTTTCCAAAATCTAGTAATGTCCACGAACCGCTTCGTACCGAAAAATTTCTTCGTGTTCCATTACTACCAAAATGCGTTATATTGTATGTTCTGCGTCATGGTATATTGCATGTGCCATTACTCGTTACGGTTGACTCCGCCGTATAGCTAGTTAAAATACATAATATGCATTATGGGGATTCAACATAGCGCATAGGCAGCTGCAGTGACTAGGCGACCTACTGCTCCTACCAGAAGCAACTGCCGAAGTTTTGAATGAGCAAAGTTCAACGAATATGAGCATTCGAAACAAGATTTGACCAAAACGCGGGCAAAATTACTTTTTATTTCCACGGACTTGGATCAGTTTCCAAACACATCTTGTCAACAAGTTATTGTTCACAATAATTGATTGCTGGCCTGTCCACAGCCCTCCGAAAAAGTGTGGGGGGAACTTTGGGGGGCCCCATGTTCATTTTCTGGGAAAAATATAAAGTAGAGGTGGAATAATTTTTGCTTAAAATACTGAATATTCACACATTTTCATGCAGTTTTACCACCGTGAATGTAGTTTCAAGCTAAAAACAATATTTTAGCATTATAAATAGTGATAATAAATATTTAATAAAAAAACTACTTCCAAACAAAAAACATAAATTTTCAGACATAAAATTTTTTTGGAATTAGTTAAACATGGGGGTTTCGGCCGAGTTGGGGGGCGGTCATAGGGGAAAATCTCACGAACATGGAGATTTGGAAAGTGTGGGTAAACCCCCACCACCACTGTGGACAGGCCAGTATTGTTTTATTCTGTATTACTTTGTACCACGCCGCGTTTGTTATGACATTGTTCTGTAAAGATCATGTATATCATAACGCCCTTGTTGCTTCCAATTTCTTTTTATTTATAACTATAATATTTAGTTGAAGCAACACCATAAATATAACAACAGGTTCGAACAAGATTTGAACAGGATGCATACAGATTCGACCACGTTCATAAGAACATTCGAACAAGAAGAATACCGGCTCCAGCAAAAAAGAGAAAAACCATATCAGATCTGAAATTTCGGCTGACGTATTATGCATAAATTTTAAACAATTTTTGCTACAGAGCCCAAGGTATGTATTTTAAACAGAACCAATTTTATGACCAATTTGTTTCATAACAAAACAATTAAAAGTTTAGCTAAACCCAATTTTTCATGTGAAATGTAGGCAGGACACACATATTCACCTCGGATTTGTTCATGTTCATACTAATCTTGTTTCATACAACCTCATAGCCCAGAGTTGCCCGATCCACTGAACTGCGATATATTCACAAATTATTAAACTTGTCTCACCTGATATACCGAATTGCGATGTATTCACAAATTATTAAATTTGTCTCACCTGTAATTCAAAGCAGTACGGCTTGGTCAGCATATTTCGAAATTTTCGAACATCACATGTGGTATAGAAACATAATACATATCTGTCATTGATAGCAAATAGTCAAACATACAGTATTCATGGACAGCTCAATGCAATTGTCATTACGCAATCTTGTTTATCATATTCCCTAAATCTGTGATATCTATTAAATTTTTACGGGATCCGCTGGAACTCTGGTATATAAACTAATATTTAACAGATTAGACCCCTCACACTACTTTGAGCCTAAATAGCCAAAGTCAGAGAATTATATAACTTTATCGCCGCGGTACGTCAAAGCTTAGTCAGGTTTTAAAAGTTGAATGACTTATACGTTTAAACAACACATGCGTTTCAATTACCAATCGAAATTTGGCTTATAATGTTTTGACGCTGTATCAAAATCGTACAATGGACGCTGACCAAAAGTTGTTTTTCCTATTCAAAGCAACTGTATAGACGTGCAACAAAAAACCAATCACATGGGTAGATTTGTAAACATAAATCCAACTTGGCTTACTTCAATCTTTGTGTCCCACCTAAACCAGACACTAAATTCAGCAAATAGACAGTTGGTAACGGAAATATCTGAAATAAAAATACAAAATAAGCCTAACTTCAACGTTATGACTTAACATGCCTGGAAATAGTATATTGGACGCAAACATTAAGGCTAACAGAAGAATTAATTCGATCTCAGCACACGCCTTGACATGTTATGCGCAATTGTACTCATTATTTGAACCAATTTATTATACTAGCAACTAGCAAGCAAGCGTGAAGCGGCGCGAGTGCGGTTTCATTTTTAAGTTATCATTTTGCATTATCACCTGTAACAGGCTGCGCGCTCCATTCGCTGAAAATTTTGCCAGGGGCATGAACTGGGAGCCGCTCCAACTGGTTCCGACCGTGGGTCACCAGATTTTACGACGAGACATTTTTCCAGGAGAAAACGGTTAAAAATAGTGTCGGAAACACTGCCAAAATGCTTTTGATAGAGTTTAAACCGATTCTAAATTTTTGGCCTCAAAACGCAATTTTAGTACAAATTTTATGTACTTTGGACCGATTGGAAACAAAAAATTTGCCAAGAGCCGATGAACCGGAAGAGCCTCAAATTTTGCCAGGAGAAATGAACCGGGTGTACTCGGTTTTTGCCAGAAGTGACTTGAAAATGCCAGGGACCCGCGCAAAGCTCCCAATTTAGAGAGCCCAGAAAGGTTGGGTTTGATGTATATAGCACCCTAAAACCTGTTTAACCCTGAATCCATTGAAAATACTAAAACCTCGTCGACTTTGATTACCTAAACCCAATAAGTAACCACACAAATGAAAACATTGTAAGTTCTGGAAATGTTGTTCATTGACCTTTAACCCATTGAAACCCCATGAAAATGCATGAAATATACACGCTAGACTCTAGATAACAAAATCATTGTATTCAGCATACCGAAAAAACCTCTATACAATGCCATGTGCCAAACTATTGAAAATATACTATAATACTATAATTTCGGGAGATTGGATTCACTGACCCTAGAACAAATGAAAATGTCTGAAAGGCATAACATACTTGCGCCGGACTCTAGATAACAAACCATCACATTCAGCATAACGGAAAACCTATATTATGCAATTTTTAATGACCTGTACGGAATACGTAACCAAGTAAAAGAAGATACAGAGTATAATCGGGAAATAGGGTTCACTGAAACTAAACCCATTGAAAACCTATGAAATATGCACGCTGGACTGCACATAAACAAATGCCTATAAGAAATAACATAGACAATTATTCCGGATGCGCTGCACGCAATACATAATCGAACAAATGAGAACACACTACATGTTGGAAATCGGGTTCGTCGACAATAAAACCCTAAAAACCACATGAATAGGTATAATATAGTCATGTTGGACTCTAGATAGCAAAACCATCGTATCCCGAGTGCTTGATAACCTGATAGGCACTCAATGTAAAATAAAACCAATAAAACGGCGAAATCCGAAAAATGGCTATTTCTGGCAAAGGATCGATGAACCATATTCGGACCCACGGACCGGTCTCACAATAAAATCGTAGTCAACAAGTTGTAGATCTCGTTGAGCTGATTCTGCAAATGGTGATCTCCACATATGGGCTGTGATAGACTGATTGGTACCCTTATGGCCAGATTTCCCAAAGAACCGTTAATAACATGATCTTTGCCATTTTGACCACGAAGATGGGGTCGGCCCTGTTCGTGGACCAGAGGGCGCATCCTTGTCACTTTTGCTGTCCAATAAAAATTTACTGAAATCCATGCATCAGAAGAGGAGTTATGAATGACAGAAACACATAAAAAATATTTTCACGATTTTACCCACTAGCGCCGTCAGTGGAAACCATCTCACTTAACTTTGCTCCGTTTCAATTAGCTTTGGAATCGCTTCGAATCAATTATTTACATCGAACCATTAATAGTATAATCAATAGTCGAGTCACAATGAAGGCTATTTCATTTTATGTTAGCTCCAGTACAACGATATTAAGTGAACGTAGGGCGTGTCGGTGTACGAACAAATAAATGCAATTATATCACAAATATAGTACTGTTCGGCCATAAGTTTTTAAACGAATTTTCATATCAGTAGATTCTGGCCTGTCCACAGCCCTCCGAAATGCGGGGGGCATGTTCATTCTCGGAGGAAAATTTAAAGTGGGGAGATAAATTTTGCTTAAAAATACTAAATATTTCCATATTTTCATGCATATTTACTACCGCGAATGTATTTTCAAATCAAAAAACGACATTTTAGCATTATATTAAGCAGTGGTAATTAATGTTTAAAAACAATTTGCAAACAAAACACAAATTTTCAGACATAAAAAATTTTTGGAATTAGTTGAACATGGGGGTTTTGGCCGAGTGGAAGGGAGACGGACATGGGAGAAAATCTCGCGAACATGGGGTATTTGGAAAGTGGGTGGTACCCCCACCCCCCACTGTGGACAGGCCAGAGATTACAATACTTCAACACCGATATAAATAGGAGCCATTTAGTAGGTTTGGTGGAAACATTAGATGTAAAGTTTTAAATCGACATACTTTAGCCGGAATTTCCCTGGACAGTGATGCAAATGTCACAATTCCAAGGCGACGAGCAATCCATAACACGATAACTGAAGTACACATCTGCAAAATTAAAAATATTTATATAATGATGAAAAAGCTATTAACGAGATGAAAAGAGCGACTAGGGTTAGTCTGCGCGCGAAATTTAAATACAATGAAATAGCTCTAAATTGGGCCCGGCCTGACAAGCATGAAACATTGTCAAAATTTTGAAAATTCCACTTTTTGGAGTATTTTTAACCTGTGGCTAATAGCTTGGAAATAGCTGCTCCGACAAAAAACGCATAACAGGAAAATAGTAAGTCTTAATCGTCAATATACGACATGCAGGTATTTTGTGCCGTCTAGTATTTAATATTAGGTATGGGCCGGAAAAGACGCCGACAGATCCAGGCTGACCACTGTAGCCGACTACATGGTAAGCCGGTACTCCGGCCGGCCTGCGAACCCGGTATTTCGTCCACCTGGTAGTCCGCTATTCCGTTTTTGGCCTCATGGAGTACTGTTTTCAGCCAGATAATTGTGGTGACTATTGGTCTCGTTCTAAAATGCAAGCAGTTTTTGGAAGCTGGTCGGTATTGGTATAGATTTAGTAACTGCTACACATATGCTTATATTTAGTTTCGTATCCGCAGTACTGTTAGATGCCAGCCGGAAAAGTCCTCGGCATTACATGATATTTTGCCCCCCGCCCGGTGAGATTTACCCACTTAGGACATGATATTTCGCCACTGTGATATTTGCCCACCCCACCCACAAGAGATGACCGTAGTATTTTTCGCCCAATCCACATGTATGATATAGTCATTCTATACGGCAGGTGACATTCGAACATCTGCAACGTCCGTCCAACAGTCACTCGTTGCATGCAATCCCTTCGAATTGGCAACGCTGGCGATTTACTCAGGGGTTTTCCGGTTTTCTATGGACTTCGTAGACAGCCATGAGCTTTGGCAACAGCTGAGGGCGATCTACAATAAATTTCGGAAACAGAATGGTATCCTCCGTATCGCCATGCCATGTCAAGAACAGAAGGAGTCTGTTGATTGTCTGTTATTTGATATCGCTAATGCTTTGCAGATTCTTCTCGGAAAGCGACCAGATATGAAGAATTATGATCAGAAAATGAAGCGGAATCATTTATGTATATATATACTTGTTTTGAAGCAAAGGAAATCGTGGAATTTCCTGGAAAATATGTTCGGGTTGTTGCCGTGAAACCGTTTGTTATCAATACACAGTACGTGTGGATTGGGTGAAAAAATACTATATGCATAAAGGTGATAATTAGCGAACATGCATACAACGCGATATGCCACAAAAGCTAACTGATAATGAATAACAAGATACTGACCTGAAAATAATATAATACAACAAATAGTAATTGCAACGGAGCGAGTGAAGCCAGCGGAGTTTCCACTGAGGGCACTATGAGTAAAATCGTGAAAATTTTTTTGTCTGCCGCTGTCATTCACAATTATTCATTTTAAGATGGATGGATTTAGACATTTTTTGACGACGATTGTGGCCCTTAATTGAACCCGAACTGCTCCGACCCCATCTTCCAGGTCAAAATGGTAAAAAACTGGTTTAAAGATTATTTGCCAAATATGACCATACGGGTACGAGTCTTTCGCAGCCCATACCTCGCGACACAGGCTTCGCATCAAAAATGGGGACCACTATAAAGAATCAGTTCATTAAGATCTACAACTGTGTATGGGACAACTCCCTGGGTCGTCGTAGCCAGAATATGGTTCGTCGACCCTTTACTAGAAATAGCGATTTTTCAAATTTCGAGGTGTTATTGCTTTTTTGTAACTTACAATGAGTGCGCACTAGGCACTCTTTAATACAACGGTTTTGCTATTTTGACTAGCTCTTTAAGGGGATTCAAGGGTTTTACGGTCAACGAATCTGATTTCCAAAATGTAGTGCGTTCTCATTTGTCTGATTATGTATTGCGTGTATGGAATCAAGAATGGTCTACAATATATAGGTACTACTGAAGGCTGAATACAATTATGGTTTGGTTATCTAGAGTCCAGCACGAGTATCTTAAACCTTTTCAGACGTTTTCAGCGGGTTTGGGATCAATGAACCCGATTTCCAGAATATAGTCGGTCTTCAGTAGTTTGATAGACGGTAAAAAATAGAATATATAAAGGTTTTCGATGAGATGAATAAAGTTATTATTGATTATCTAGAGTACAGGATGCGTATTTAATGCATTTTCGATGGGTTTAATCATCATGAATTGTCTATATACGTTCTCCGGTAGGGTGAATACAACGGTTTGGTTATAATTATATCTAGTGACCATCACAAATATTTGATGAGAGATCAGTTGTTTTCGATGGGTTTAGGGTCAACGACGTTTTAAGATTTTCAATGATTTTAGGGTACAAGAGGTTTTAGGGTGGTATATACATCAAACATAGCCTGTTACAGGTGATTAAACAAAATATTTCCTTAAAATGAAACCATGCTCGTTAAGTTTCACCCTAGCTTGCGAGTTACTAGTAATACCATAAAAATAATATGCCCATGCATTTATTGCCGAACTAAAATTAGCAAAACACCATGCACCCCTCCAAAGCTTAATCTGGACACATGTTTTTCGTAAGACATTGCATCAAACAACTTGATCAGAAAGATGACCGACACTTTTTGGACCTCGCTCTAAACTTTAGTAGTAAAATGATGGATGGTTGAATGGTTGTGTTAACCATCCGCTCAGGCCAAAAGTGGCCCATTGCGAAACCCTACATGAATTGAAATTTCCAAAAGAGTTCTATTACGGAAACCTAGAATTTTATTCGATTGAAGTTCGGGGCATCTCTATAGAGCAATACACCTTTACCTATTGCCTCCTTAAATCAACAAATTTACTACATTTTTAAAGAATAGTGTGTGATGAAGTGCAACTTCATATGGACACCAATTGCAGAAATGACTTGCATCAAGTTTCATAATATTTAAATGTTGCTTTAACTATTTGAATCATACGTTTGTTATTTAATTTGCACACATAGTATGATAATTTCATGTTGATTCTAGGCACAAATATTCGAGTTTGGCGACATGACGTGCAAACTTCATAACTTTTATACCACTGCGTCTCACACCACTTGTTAATGCAATTAGTAACACTGCTAAAACTAATCCCTACTACAAATTCACATCCAATAAATCTTTCGGATGCACCACTTTAAGCAAGGTCATCAGCAATTTCATTACCTGTAAAATCACTATGTTCGGGAATCTATGCTAACGTTACTTAATTATATGTCAATAGTTTATCTAGCGACAGCCTACATTGCCTAGCTATATCAGACTTAATCGAGCAACTTGTAATAGCTTTAATAGCAGCTTGACTGTTACTAAATGTGAAAACATGCTTCTTTTTAACTCCTCTGCCCATTAGGTACGATACACACTGATCAATGGCAATAACTTCTGATTGAAAAACACTACAATATTGACCTAAATAAATATACCGTAGTACTTGTCACAATTGACTGCTGCTCGCTCGTTGTTCGCTCGTTACTCGCAGAAAACTAAAGTATTATATTGAAATTTTGAAAATTGCTCGTTGCTCACTCGTTTGCAAACCTCCAAATTCAGATATACATGTATGTATGTAATAGTATACAAAAAAATTATAGATATATAATTTAAGAGAATAAAGATATATATAGATATATGAGGGAGAGTAGGTGGTTACTCTATCCCATGAGGCGTGGGACTACCCTCCCTTTAGGCAGGTTACGTAACCCCCGCTCACCCTATAGTCGCAGGAACCCCTTCACCCCCACGCGGTGCCGGCTATTCCTCGATACATCGGAATTTAAGTACGTAGATGTATATATTACTGCTGAAAAAATACTGGCGCCGAATATAATATGTCAACAAAAAAACCAAGTCATATTAAACGAAGAATTAGCAAACTAAGTTAATATTAAAAATATATACAAATACATAACAACAAAGTTTATTAAAATATAAACATAAATTCGTATTTGAATATAAACACTAAAAAATGTGTAATGGCAGTATGTAATATATATTTAGAAAAGTACTGACGTCTCAAGGGGCATGCGAACTGATTTATTAAGGTGGCATGTGTGTGGTCGTTGATAACCTAGTGCCACTGCAAATCCACCGGTCTGGAATTGTAAACATTTATATTTGTAAGCTACTGTCGATTTTTATGGCTGAGACTAAAACACATCGATACAAGTAGCCCCCATTTCAAAACTCTAGTTACTTTGGCCGACATTATTCAACACATTGAATGTGAATGTTACTCCGTCAATAATGCCAACACATACAAAACAATGTCTACATATATATATTGCGATAAGGTAATATGTAAGCAGTCAAGTTACGAATACTAACTGCATATGAGTGGTCGCTGCTCGCTCGTTGTTCGCTCGTGGAAGAATTTTTAATTTCAAAAAACTGCTCGTTGCTCGCTCGTTACTCGCTCGCTCGTATGGCGACAGTCAATTGTTGTGGCGAGTACTGTACCATTGGGACCAGTTTGGCATATAAATCTCTGAACCTGAGCCTCTGTTAGTTGTGTTACCATGATCCAAACGAGATCCGTCTGTAAAGCAAACTATTGCACCACTAGGCATATAATCGCATATATTATATATAGTCAGCTCTGTTTGGTATAACAATGGTACAAACAGGAATTGTGCCTAGGACCCCAATTCCTACCACAAAATTGCCGACAGATAATTAAGTTACATATAGCTTTCTTATAAACATATTGAAAGTGAGATTTCCAGTACAGTTTACTATGCAGTATTACACCTAAGTACTGAACCTCCGATTTGTAATCCATTACAACAGTATCTATAGTTAGAATTGGCAATACGTCTGGATTGCGTTTACGGCTGAAGCAAACTAATGCTGATTTAGATGGTTGTACTTTTAAGCCATTTCTAGAACAACAAAGCATGTTAAGCCTTTAGCCCGCCAGTCTAACATTTGAACCTTTAGCTAATATGGCTCTAAACCTAAACGAAGACTAATTACCTGACCAATACCAGCAATTAGGAACGAGGGAAATCTGAAACAAGAAAAATTAATAATTCAATATAATTTTTAGCAATAATTATAATACATGTATTCTGTAATTTCACATGAAAAAGTTTTACGGGAGGCTTTGTGGTCAACGGTCAACTGAAATTCGACGAAAAACTGTTCGCCAGCACACTACTCCACGATTTGAAATTTATCATTTATGCGCTCGCAATAATTCAATCGAAATTACAGGAATTTTTTGGAGAGAAAGAGTTGAGTTTGAATTTAAAGAGTTCACGACCACCAAAAGCTATTACGTATTAGTGTCATTAATTTTGTTCGCGAACACGGCATAATCCATATTAAAACTTGATAGGCTTTAATGAACCGAATTTCTGCAAAACGAAAATCTACAAAATTCAACTCAATCATAATTTATGGCACTTGTATTTCATTCTGCCAATTTTCTGCTAGTGAAAAACCGAACTAAAGTCATTTTTTCGTAACATGGGTTCGCGATTCGATATATCACAAAACAGGATGATTGGTGTGATCACATTAAGTTTCCTCATGCATAATGGCATCGAGTGTAAATGATAGATTGGAATGCAAAAATTTAACTTACTTGTAATTCGTTAGCAAAATTTTGTTGACAAAAACGATTATAATCGACGAGATACCGAAAAATATGGCCGACAATACGCGTTTGTATAACGGATGCTCAGCAGAAGGAAGAGTTTTACCAGATTGTGGAAGTCGATTTTTAATGGCACCATTATTTGTAGAATCCGCGACAGCGGTTACCATGTCTGATGTTTTAAACAACACACAATCACCTTCAACCCATTATTCACGCCATTTACATAAAAATAGTAGTAATTATAAAAAATAAATGAGAATCTACATAATGCACTTAAAAACATGTAATTACAATACATACCATTAAATGATTAGCTTGTTATACGTACTGGCTTACTTTACTTCCCACATCGCGCCAGACGACATCAATTGTCCAGTGTTTAACTAGGTACGCCCCTGCTTTGAAATCTAAAAATCTTCAAAATTTAATGTTTTTGCGAAAAACGTTAAATTGCTAATAAATGGTATGATAAAAAAATTAGGTTAAAATCATTTTTTCAAGCATTTTTACATAGATTTTTAACCTGAGAAAAGTGGTTTTAGCATTTTGTCAAGTTTTATACGTATTGGGGATGTTTTTACTGAATGGAAGCAAATAATTTGGCAGCGGAGCCAAAATTTTTGCCTCAACCAACCGGGGCACTTGGTTTTGTCAAGAAGTTTCAAAAATGACAGGCCGTCGCTATAAAGAAACCAGAAATAGCCTACACGTATCATTTCTCTTAATAGATCATTGCAAATTTAAGCGATTTCTACATTGTATGATATATTACATGTATGTCGATCCAAGCATAAAAAATCATACATTACATACATGATGTGGCGGTGATATCACCACTAGCCGTACAAACGAAAATACAAAAAAAAATACACACCACTGAGAAGCCGCTAACGAAATCTTTTAAATTAAAATTCGGGTGACAGTACATATACAACGGCGGAGTAAGATTCAATCTGTTTACGATTCCCAAAATATTATACTACATGTCGGCGAAGAAAGAAATAACTCATTATCCTATGAACCGATTAAGCTAATTTTACCACCATTCAACTAATTTCGTCAATGCAGTACGAACGATATATAAAATCATATATTTATCGACATTTCAGGGTACTATAATTGGTAACCCAAAAATAGATCAATTCCGATCTGGGAGCTAAAGGAAAAACTTCCAAAATATTATAATACATGTGGGTGAACTCTATGTCCTAATGCAAAATGAATTTTTTCTGTGGCCACATTTTAGTTATTTATTATTATTGCAAACATTTCTACTGCGACGCATTGAAATAATGAAAGTGACGACATTTAAATACAAAATAATTCGTTAGCGAACAATCTGCCAAATATCGCATCAGTATGTTGAATAGGTGCCATTTTTTTTACATAAAACTGTTCGCGAAAAATTTGAATTTATTTAGTCTGTAAGTCCATACTAGCTGCACCGCCACAGAGTAAGCAATAACGACCTATATTTTTTATTATAAGAAGCACTAATCATTTTAGCAAAAATAGCAAAGAGCGTTTTTTCAACAGATCTGCACGCATAGCGCAATGCTACAGATCTACAGAGCTTGTGAGCGGCGACAATAATGTAGCAATATCGCCTATTTTATTATACAGTCCTACTTTTCTAGCCTTTGCATGTCGACGGATTTTGAACACCTGTGGTTATCAAAAAATAGTTCAAAGTAAACCCTTGAACGGATGCAGCCAGCGATACCTGATTTTGCAAAAAGGACCATGACGTTACGGCCCATCGAGCCATAGGTATATCGTTTATTACCTCTACTTCTGTGGAAATATATTTAGTAAAATGTAAAAAATTTTGTTGCCAAATTTTTTGAAAATCAAAAGCTATTATCTATATAAATTACATAGCTAGTTTTTGCTTGCATGTAAAAGAAGTACACTTTATTTCAACAACTATAATTCAGAAACGATTAATTGCTTAAAACATTTGGCTGATTATTTTTCTATTTCATGTGTTTAAGGGTTAGCAATTCATGCATTTGTGAATGTCTGCAAAGCATCAGCTATTCAAGACCTAGTATTGAACAACCCTCCTTTTCATGCCAAATACTCAAAATTTGATGTGATCATTTGTAACTTGAGAACAGGAGGGTCGATTTAGCTGACATTTTGACAAAGATTATTGACCTTATGTGGCAGTATACTGCATATGTCGCTTATGCAATGTTTATTGCGAGAGAGTTACGGAGTCAAAAATGATATTTAGCTCTAATATCAGCGCATTTTTTGTCTTTTCAGTTCGTAATACGATAATACACGTGTAATATCGGCATGACGCTGCTGCATTACGCACTTCCACAAACGTAATGCCCATACGACCCCGGCTATCGTGACTTCAAGGGCGGACCGAATGGGTTCTAATTCTGCCATTTCCAAAGCATCTTTACATTTGTCACTGAAACTTCTATACAGTTTGATCTACAGGCCATAACAGTTTCTAGGTTCTCACCAGTTTGGGAAATCTATTGATTTCGGATTTTGATTCAGCTTCCGGATACATCGCAGTTGCTTCCAGAATAAACATTGTTTTGCCGTAGGAAATTACATAAAGCAAACTTCTGCCATTTTTACGATAGCTCATTTTTTGCCGAAACGATAACAAGTCTTACCATCTTTGGAAGGATGAAAACCTGTTTCCTTAGCCCAAGAACGACGGTTATATTCTTACACGCTTATTGAGGGATTATCGCCTAATGCTCAGATCCCCTCTCGGGGCGGGCGTGGACCTGCCGTGAAGCTCCGCCACCATTCAATCAGAAGCGCACAGCGAGAAGAATGGGCACAATTCTGGGAAAATTGGAATTTCGAGTCCCAAAAAATTTCGAAACTGCATCCCTTAAAAATTTTTAGGGACGGATTCCATCTAGGAAGGCCGAAAGTCTACCAAAATAAACTTCGGAATCCGAACCTCGCACACGTGGTTACATTGTCTGCCGACAGTCTTCCTTGTTTGGGCTCAGGATTTGCTCCTACCAGTCTCAAAATCTAAAAAAGTCATTCAATACATCTTGCATGGTAATACTACAACAGATAATAATGACTTGTTTGTGGACAAAATGTCAACAACACATTGAGGGGTGCAGTAAACGTAGGGCAAACCTTTCACCCCAATTACTAAGGCGAAGCCTTAACCTAGCGGTAGATTTATGTGTATTGGACTAATGAAGTCCCTATAACTTTTCACTGTGACTTTTTCCTACGTTACAAGCTTGTTAAAATTCCATTCAAAGATATCTGTGCCCTAAAAAAGGGTAAATATCGTACCATTTTTTAATTTTCCTTTAAAAATAACTTGGGCGAGCTTGAAGTTTTGAAAACCAAATACTTATCGCAAACTTTCATACTATTCGCAGCAATTAACCACTAAGTAAATCATCAAAATTTACTGTGCTTACCATAATGTTACAAACTGCAGTCGACAGCACTCATAACAAAAACGAGTAAAGAATAATATATTATGACAAGGTTATACAAAAAAACAACAGAGCCAAACTAATCCCAAGAGGCGAAAGCGATATCTAGGTTGTGCCGTTCAACATATTAATACACTTCGGCTAAACTTAGCTTATCGGGATATCATGGCCATAAATTTTGTGCCTGTATCTACGTAAATTCCTGATACAGTTGCTCCTTTTCATAACCGCTATATTAACGACGCGCCTCTTAGAATTTTTCGACAATAGTATATATAGTTCAACGTATTCTGCCAATATCCTAAAACATTTTATGTCACGGAGACAAATTTATACGCAGAGAATAAAAAGTATACCTACGTATATGTAATATTCATTATACTCTGTATACATTTTAATGCAGAGATTAACAGAAATAAAGATACTTTATTTTACGAAATCGTAATTAAATAACCTAGACATTTGTGACTCTTTCACAAATTGTTTAAAACGTTTTTATTTACAGGCGCACATTATATAATCTACTTGTGTATGAATGTGAACTACACATTTAAAGAAAATTATAACCCATTATAATCATTAAATTATTTTGTAACAAACATTATATATTTTCCAGTAGCAGTGTCTTTTACTATTTTTGACTATTGCAAAGGTTAAAGTATGACGTCGAAGTTCCAAACAAATTTCGACTATTCGTGTCTGACATTGTCACCGCTTATATAGGTATAGCCTCAGGGTTTAAATTTGAATTACTATTTTTGGTTTTGCAATAACACTTTAGTTATTGCCGTTTTCAAGGTAGTTGGGACCATGCCAGAAAGTTACAAAAATAGCCGTAGGTTATCGATGCACCAATAGTCAAGCGATGACGTACACGAATAATTTATTGTAATCGCAATCAGGATCAAAGTGGCATAAAATAAAAATTAAATACATTTCAATATACTGTGCATATACATGGCTTATCTATTATATATCGTTCTACACTAGATCACTATAGGTTCTATAATACCATAGTAAATTTTATCCGTCAATAAACAAATAGCTCTGACCAACCATTCATAATAGTCCGTCAAAATTTACCAATACACGAAAAACAACTTTCGGTAAAAAATAGAGGAACGGACAAATCTCAAACAAAACAAAACCTTTCGAACAAAATTACAGTTTGTAGAATAGCACCTATTTCTATCAAGTTCTGAATTCTTGCATACACTGCTTTATAATCTAATCTTTTACACCCTAAGTTTAAGATATTTTTCATAGTTTTCACAGAACTTGGTCAATAATGACTATTCATAATATGAATACTATTCATATATTATATCTAATTTCTATGGAAAAAATTTTTGCATTATGTTGCGTTTCAGTTTCTTTCCTCGTGTTCGCAGTACCTACGCGGTATAACTAAAACATATAAGCTACGCATACTTTCAATGAATCGAAACTTAACCTGAAGAGCTATTCAAAACTGAGAAAAGCATTGCTAAGGCATAATATACATTTTATTACCATACAACCTGATCATAATAACATGCAATCTCAATGCTATATATATAACAAAATGCATATTATTATATGATAAAACTACGAAAGACATCTCATTATGCGCTCAGTTACAACAACTTTCATGGGCGGATCATGAATTATGATAATATTGATCCAACTATCACGCATAGAACAAATTCAAAATAATTAAAAAACTCAAGCTTGTTAAGCAAAAGATTAATAGGAAGGGCACTTAAACCTTGTACAAAAATAATTATTAAATTGTGGCTTAACAAACCTCAAAATTAAATTTATAACATTTTGGTTTGACAAGTTCATAGTTACAAAAAATCGGAAGCTAATTATTAACAGCGAATGAAAACTTCCAGAACCGTCAAAAGCACTGGAATATCGGCATATGTAAACATACTGAATAAACTTCCCGCGACTATTTTGTTTATTTGTTATCGATATAGTGAAGAGTACATTGTTACAAAGTTGTACGAAACAAGAACAAAACAGAAAAATATAAGCTTTCTAGACATAATATCGCAATACTAAATGAATGTTATAAAAGCACTCATCAGATTGTAAATTTACTGCTGTTTACATTCTTGAGGCTTTTCTTTGTTCGCGCTTTCACCATTCTGAAACAAATGTCCATTATTAGCGACGGCATTGTTTAAAATAATGTGCTAAAATAAACCAGGAAAGATAATAAGTATCATGTAAAATTTCAAAACATTCCGCGTTAACTTACTTCATAGATACAATATGAGTTCCCAGCATAATATATGGGTGGTGTAATGGGCAATCATCACGGCCAGCCTGCACACAATACTTAGGCATAACAACCCGGATTGTCAACTAGTGCCAATTGCATCTTTATCCTTTTTTGACAGCATGGACTTTCAGTATTCCACAAAAATAACTGCTATCCACTCAGTATTCCACAGAGGTAACTGCTGTTCGCTCGGAAAAAAATTTAATAAAGTGCAATGGTTGTTCGAGATGTTTTCGCCGATTTGTGAACTTAGTACATTTCTGTTCGTTTGGAAAGTGACAATGATTTGTAGTGACGTGAACATATGGACGAAGATTATGTACATAATGGCGTTATAATAAACGTGCTAAATTGGAGATCATCAACCCCGGGAGTAGTTACCAAAAATTCTGACCGCCATGATTTAAAACGCACTTGAGCATGTCTGTATGTCGAGTGCTGGTTGGATTAAAATATAGAAACATTTTGTTCAACCTATCTGTGAATATACAAACAAACTAAACAAAATTTGCTCAAACGACGGTCATATGCGAGATATAGAAAACTTATATTTATATACTAGTAACTCGAGATTTCAGAACGTAGTGAAGCATAAGTGCACCTACCCCTTTTGCGTGCACAGGCAATCAACTCTCGTTAATTATACGTCGATATGCTATATCAGACAATACAAAACAGTTAAAAAACTAACACCGGCAATAAATTTCCCATGCCCGAAAACCCACGAAGTGCAAGCTATCTGCCTCCCATGACGTCACTGTAAAATTAGGAATTTTGAGTAGATGAACCATGGGGGCGCCATACCCCCATACCCATATGTCGAAGAGAAAAATCAACACCGGCAATGAGTTTCCCATGCCATGTAGAAGTTTTCACGCGCCCAGGACGTAAGAACAAATTTTCTCATTTTGAGTCGAGGAACCACGAGGGTGCCATACCTCAAACCCCATAACTGAAAACCGGAGCCTTAGTCGAAGAACAAAAAAATCAAAGGCATTTTTAATTTGCAATGAAATAAGCAGAGAACAAACTTAAAAGTAAAGATAAAAATAACCTTGCTTCCATGAAGGGTGCTAAAATCGTATAAAAACCCCCATTTTGACTCTGACCCCGAACCATGGCGGTGCCATACCCCCTACCCACGATACCACGGGTCGCAAAGCAAAACCAACACCGGCGATGAGTTTCCCATGCCCCAAAACCCCCAAGTGAAACTTTTCAGCCGCCCAGGACGTCTAAACAAATTTTCGAAATTTGCTTCGAGGAACCATGAGAATATTCATCCTGTCGCTCTACTTGGTTCAGTTCGTATTGCTCAAAACTATACAAAACGAAAATAGATTTTACTGCTGCTAAAATTTTATTTTGATTAACACTAAATCAAAGTTGTATTTAAACAATATTTAAATAGATAACATGATTCTGCGCAATTATTAATAGACATCCCTGTGTTTATTATAGGTGTTTATGTAGAAACGGTGGACAATTAACTAAATATTTGTATAGTTCGGCACCGCTGGGATTAACTTAAACTGCTAATTATTCCCATATCCGGTATAAAGCATGAGTAGAAGTTAGATATATCGCTACCGATAGCTAATAAACCATTGCATTACCATAATCGCTCACAGTAGCACCTTAACTCAAATATGACTGGTCATTTCAAATATACTGACGATAAAAGCAACATTGAGACTGTTTATGACCCGGAAAATGTTTTACACATTAATTCGGAGCCGTATCTAAATCCATTTCAAAGTTAAAATAGCCGCTATGTGACAGTCGTAGAAGTTTCAATCTCAGAGTGAAATGTTTGTTTTGAATAAAACCAAATATTCCAAAGCCCTAAATAGGTTAAGTGTTATATATCATTTTTGATTCAAAATAATGCTTTTGACTATATATTTCGAAGTTTGCCGATATTGCAAAAATATTGGTGACATGGTGTACATCCTACAGGTATAGACTGTCAAAATCTAAGCCATATACTGTCTGTCCACCGCAAGGTTGATTGCGTAACAACAGCAATACCCACGAGATGGACAGAAAATTCATTGTTTTACTTCAATATTCATTAGCCAAACATCTACCTGGCTAGGTATTAATATTCCACTCCAAAATCTCACATCACCTGCACTGTGGAAATTTTGTCACGCACTTCAAGGTCAGCCAGTGTTATAGACAAAAACAACAAAATTCGACTAGATTCTTGCCTGAGAAAGGTGGTGTACATTCGTTGCTGTTTGAAATGTAGACATACAGATAATACTTTTTACAACTATATTATAATTGGAATGATTTATATCAATTAAAAACTTTCCCATGGATATAAATGCTGTGGTAATTATGCGCCGAATACTAAACGCAATGAATGGTAAAAAATTACAGCTATTTTGGGGCATCCTTTTCTGTGTTGCTGTAATAAAACTTTACATTAGTGCAGTAATTATGCCGCAGTATAACGATTATTTCGGCCAAATAATTGTATCTAGTAATGAAAAATAAATTTTAACGTTT